>JACSVZ010000024.1:4501919-4514331 GCA_014706295.1 Lycocorax pyrrhopterus obiensis
TCCTCTAGACCAGGTTGCTCAGCCCCATCCAGCCTGGGGACCTTGAGCTCAGTGCTTAAAAGAAAAAGCTGTGCCACAGAAATGTCCCCTCACCCAGGGCCTCCCTCCCCGGAGCTGCTCGACAGAGTGAGGGTGATATGTGCTCCCAGGACCTGCAGTGCCTGATTTCTCTGTCACACATTGTGCTTCACAACAGAGGCACGGAGCAGGAGCACGGCAGCTCTGCTGCCTTTTGAGCCGAGCTAAGAACACGGGAGCACAGTCTGAACAGTGCAGGAGGACACTGCCCCAGCTCAGGGTCTGCCACATTCCCTAAAAACAATAAAAATACAGCCCCACACCGAATCCCAGCACCCTGCAGCACAGCCACCCCCACCTGCTGCCTGTGAGCCTCACCCATCGCTCCCCACCGCGGGGAGGACGGAGGGTGTGAGGCTGCAAGCGAACACAAAAGGTTATTTTCATGTTTTATGTGTTTCAGGCTTCGCCTGAGGCGCTCCGAGGCAGTCTGCAAAGCTGCCTGGAGTCCCTCGGTGTTTGTTAGCAGCTGGCGGGCCCAGCAAGTGGCAGCGTAATGAAGAGTTTAAGTGGAAGAGTGAATTTAAAAAAAAAAAAAACAAAACCACCAAAAGCAAGTGGCAGCAAGGTTCCCAGCACAGAGATGGCTCCACACGACCTCAGGCACTGGGGCTGGAATCCTCCTCCTCCTCCTCCTCCTCCAGGGCTGTCCCAGCAAGGACAAGGAGCCACAGCCAGGTCCTCACCTCCAGGAGCCCCCGGATTTACAAGAAGGTAGAAATGTAGATTTTTGGCAGGGGAAGGATATGCAGGATGAGCACATGCAGGTGCCTGCCCTCAGCTCTGCTGCCCATGGCCTCTGCCCCAGCTGGGCCCAGCAGGGAGAGGTCCCCTCTTGGGCCAGCAACACCTGCAAGAGAAACGTGACTCCTCTGCAGGGAGAACCCTGATTGAACAGGACAAAAATCATCCACGACACTTGGGTTTTGTTCTTTGCCTGTGCAACCTGACCACTGCACACTGTCTGCCTGGTGATTCTGCGCACAAGACCCGCAGAAAAAGGAGAAGACAACAGTAAACTGAGAGCCAGGACGTGTTTTATCTCTTGAAGCAATATTTAAGTGGCCTAAATCCCACCCACGCACTCAGGCTGTGGTTTTTGTCACCTGATTCCAGCCTTCACAAGCACCTTCCCCAAAGCAATGTGACCCTGGGGCTCTGCAGGTCCCCCCCAGGGCAGGGCACGGCCCCCAACCCCTGGGCTCTCCATCCCCACCGGCCCCTAAGTGCATTTTCCAGACACCACTTTGCATCAACTTCCTTGGGCAGGGCCATCAATTCTGTCCAAATAGAAATTAATGACACTAATAAGGAAGAGAACCCACAAATCTTCAGTGAAGCTGGTGAGTCTTTGGGGAGACAAATGACTCAATTAGAGAGGCTATTGAGGAGCCCTGAACCATGGCCACGGTGAGCACAGGCCCTGCTGCTCCCTGCAGCCAAGGGAACGGGGCCACTTCGCTTCCCAAGAGGGCCTGGCCCCTCCTGAGTTTTCCAGAAGAGCCTTTAATGGCTGTACATGGTCTGTGCTTGTCCCTGAGTCATTACAAATGACAATAAATAATCACCAGCCTGTCACAGCCAAGGCAGCCGAGGTTGTGAGTTGTGCAATCAACAGGAGGAGGGAAGAAAAGGGAATAAAACCCGACAAAAACCAAAATGAGAATCCAAATCTGCCCTGCAGGGCAGGTCTAGAGCAGGTTACCCCAACACACCCTCTCCAGTCTCCACCATGCAGGGGCCAGGACCATGAGACAGCAACAATTCTCCTTCCAACAACTACATCTGCCTGCAGCTGCATCCCTGCCACGGCAAGGAGTGGAACTGGACGAGCTTTAAGGTCCCTTCCGACCCAAACCACCCACAGTTCTGTCACCTCCATCACAGTCCGCACTGCAGCTCCGAAAGCTTCCCCTGAAGCGAGGGAAGGCAGAGGAGAGGAGGGAGCAGGAGACACCCCCATCCCTTTCTCCTCGTTGCCCTTCCTCTGAACAGGCTCAGCAGAGTGATGTGTGAGACACAAAAGCAATTTCCAGCACTGCAAGGCAAACGTGCCCATCTGCAGTGTCCCAGTAAGCCAATCCCCCCAGGGCCTCCCCTGCCCGCTGGGAAATTTCCATGGAAATGGGGCTGTGGATGCGACCTCCCAGGCTCCGTTCCCTGGTGCCCAGAATTATGCAAAATGGCCCCTTCCAGACAGAAATATCTGCCACTTCTGGCTGCTCCGTGAGTGAATTCCCCGGCTGCACAGCCAGTGACAGGCAGGCTGAGGGACAGTGATTGGCAGAGTCATTGAAGCAGTGTCCCCTCAGTGATAAGGGATCGTGTAGCACCTGCATCATCCCTGAGGACTCCGTGTCCAATCTTCCCTCTCCTGCTGCCTGGGTACAGCTCCTCAGTGCCCAAAGGATTCAGACGTGAAGAGAAAAAACCCCCAAAGCCTCATCACACAGCAGGAGAGGGCAATGGCAGATCCAGGACGGGCTGTAATATATCACAGAATCATCATGGCATGGTTTGAGTGGGAAGGCACCTTAAAGATCATTCCAGCCCCTGCCATGGGCAGAAACACCTTCCACTGTCCCAGGCTGCTCCAAGCCCCATCCAGCTTGGCCTTGGACACTTCCAGGGATGAGGCAGCCACAGCTGCTCTGGGCATATGAGTGTTCAGCAGATCTCTCTCAAAAACAATCTATTGAGCACACATTTATATACCCAAGCAAACCAGCAGAGATTAAACCTGCACCTGTTTGTGCCCTGGACAGAGAACCCCGTGGTGGTGCAGAGCTCAGCATCCCGAGGAAACAGAGCTGAGTGTTTCTACGGCCCCGGAATGGCTGAGTCTGGCACAGGATCAGAGACCAGAGACGAGGAGGCTCCAGGAGCAGAGACAGCCCTTGTTTCTGACAGTGAGGTCTCCAGTCTGAGAAACCCTAAAATCCTCCCCGCCCCAGCCCACAAACCTTGGCAGGAGCCCGCAGGCTCTCGCTGGATGCTGTGCTGGATTCGGAGGCACCACGAGGGGTTGGGATGCCACCACCTGCCACCTCAGCAGCGGGACCCAAAGGCCACATCCTCTCCCTGGCGGAGTTCCAGAGCCTTCCTCCATCTGCCCCCGCTCAGGGGAGCACTGCAGGTCTGAGGGCTTTGGCTACACTATTTAAAACATAAATGAAAACAGCCCCTGAGCTCATCCATTTTCAGAGCAGCTAATTTGTCCCCAGGGAGCGGCTGGAGGCGATGGGGGGAGGGCACCAGCGCTCTCCTTTCTGTTACAAAAATAACAAAAAGTGATGAATGACCCTCAGAGCCCAGGATGGGAAGCTGCAGCTTTTTCCAGCCCGAGACAAATTACCTACTGTCCACTGCAGGTAGATCCGTGATTTACCCACGATTGTACCCGGGCCAGCTCCTCGGCGACCCGGCTTTGCCAGCCCCGCTTATCTCATCTCCAAAGGGTTTGTCTGGTTTAAAATCCAAACGAGAGCGACTGGGAACAAGAGGCGAGGCAGCACCAGGGAGGATGGCCGGGGATGGCAGGAGGAGCATCCACATCTCCCTGTGCTTCCCGGGAAGAGCGAATCCAGGAGCTCATCAAGGAACGTTTTCGCAGCGCGCCAACCGAGTCTCCATCGCTCCCACCGAACCTGTTCCCTCCTCCATGTATTCCCAAGCGCCATCTATTGGCATTTCTTCCCATTAACTTTCTCTAACCCGAGCCCAGAGAAGGAACATTCTCCTCACGGGCAGCAACTCGAAAATTGTGGCTCAGATGGAAAAGCCAACAGCACACAGGAGACAATCCCAGCGCTCAGCGCTGCGTTTGCACAGGGCTGGCTGGGTTTCCATTCCTGATTTTATGTGGAACACCCCTTATCTGCCAGGCATCTCACCCCACCTTAATAGATTCATTTATTCAGGACAGGGAATTGATAGATTTAGTTTGATTTTCATTTCATAAGCCTTCCTCCCCGAGCTACATTTCTCTTTTCATAATGTGGCTGATGGAGGAATAAACTTTTAACTCCGAGGATCAGCCCTGTCAAACAGAATCTCCTCGGCTGCCCGGGAAGGGGAGGGAGCTGGGCTGGAAAAGGGCTCCCAGCCAAGGGGAGCAGCCTGGCAGGTTGATTTTAGGAGAGCCTGCTGAGTCCTGTTTCCTTAGTTCTCCCACCCACTTCCTTCGTGGAAGTTTTAGTCGTGGTTTTAACCTCGCTCTCTGCAGCGTCTCACACAGAGCCGGCTGCAAAACCCCTCCTGGGCACAGGAGTCCTTGGGGAACGAGGGGACAGGCAGAGAGCAGGGAGAAAGGTGTGGAAAAACAGAGATTCGGGCAAATGTGAACTGGAGAAGGAAAGCCTGCGCTTATGGCAAGTGGGAATTGCAAGAAAATCCAGCTGAAGAACTGAAAGTGTCTCTTATGAGCAGTTAATGACACCCCAACAGAGATTCCTCCTGAGCCTACCCTCAGGAACTGGGCTTTCTCCCCAACCTTTGGGATTGGATTTTCTCCCCCAAACCTTTGGGACTGGATTTTCTCCCCCAGCCCTTTGGGATGGGCTTTCTCCCCAAACCTTTGGGATTGGTTTTCTCCCCAAACCTTTGGGACTGGATTTTCTCCCCAAACCTTTGGGATTGGATTTTCTCCCCCAACCTTTGGGATTATGTTTTCTCCCCAAACCTTTGGGATTGGATTTTCTCCCCAAAACTTTGGGATGGGTTTTCTCCCCAAACCTTTGGGATGGATTTTCTCCCCCAAATCTTTGGGATGGGCTTTTCTCCCCAGACCTTTGGGACTGGATTTTCTCCCAAACCTTTGGGATTATGTTTTCTCCCCAAACCTCTGGGATTGGATTTTCTCCCCAAACCTTTGGGACTGGATTTTCTCCCCAAACCTTTGGGATTGGATTTTCTCCCCAAACCTTTGGGATGGGCTTTCTCCCCAAACCTTTGGGATTATGTTTTCTCCCCAAACCTTTGGGATTGGATTTTCTCCCCCAACCTTTGGGATGGGCTTTTCTCCCCAGACCTTTGGATTGGATTTTCTCCCCCAACCTTTGGGATTGGATTTTCTCCCCAAACCTTTGGGACTGGATTTTCTCCCCCAACCTTTGGGATTATGTTTTCTCCCCAAACCTTTGGGATTGGATTTTCTCCCCAAACCTTGGGATGGGCTTTCTCCCCCAACCTTTGGGATTGGATTTTCTCCCCAAACATTTGGGATGGGCTTTCTCCCCAAACCTTTGGGATTGGATTTTCTCCCCAAACCTTTGGGATTATGTTTTCTCCCCAGACCTTTGGACTGGGCTTGGGTGAGCTTTCCTCAGTGCTCCTCCACGTGAGCCACAAAGAGCACAGTCTATCTTCCCCCACTTTGCATAAAAGATGGAGTTTTCCCATTTCCATGCAGGCACACGGCCTCTGCTCATGCATACATTCATTTCAGCTCCCTCTTCCAGAGTGGATTCCTTCGGAGAGCAGATCTGTTATGGCAACGCAAACACAGAACACACGAAGACACTTCCAGATTTTTCCGACCCCAAACACACTTTACAGGTGAGGTGTAAATCCACGGGTGATCTATCCACGCCCCTGACTCACCATGGAAGTGAAAGATCGCCAGCAAAAACCCCACTCAGCTCAGCCTCGTGAAACCAGCTGCTCTCCCTTATTCCATGGTTTTGCTCCCCTTTAGCAGCTTTAAGGCCAAGTGGTGCAGAGCCAAGCTCTGATCAATAGGATCTGACAGTAAAGCAAGCAGCTCTTTTTCGCTCTCCTGCTTGACTTTGGGCCTTCCCATGGCTGTGCTGCAAAGGGAAGGGATCCAAACCCCTCTCCTGAAGGATCCAGGCTGGAGAGCGTCTGGCGTCGGAGCCTTGCTAATGAGAGCAGCACCGGCTTTATCCACACAAATAAGAAAAATCCCCGGAGAGCTGGGAGTTCAGTTCTGAGTCACGGCCAGGAATTTAGGCAACGAATACAAGGCTGAACCAAATTAGTAAGAAAATAATAAAAATTTTCGAGCTGGGGACTGTTCCTGCGCAGGAGCTGTGAGAGCCGAGGGGAGAAGCCAACAGAGCCCCACAGACCCCTCACGGAGGCATCAAGGAACACGTGATTAAATCAATTTTCTCCTCAAGACAAATCCTCCTGAGCAGAGCGAAAGGCGATGTCCCTGAGCGTGACAGCGAAGGTGTTAATTCCTCTGTAAATAGGGTGCGAAATGCCACAACATCAGATGGGGTTTCTACTCACTTTGCTAATTATGTTCGTCTGTCATCGTTCTGTGGTGCAGCAGGAGAAGGGCTCGGCTCCGGGAAGCAACACACAATTTTTAGACTTGAGTGAAAATTTGCCAGAGGCTGTTTTGTCAGAAGGAGGGGGGAAAAAATCTAACATATGATCTACCAGCATTGCTGCAAGGAGTTGTTTTTCAGAGTCCTAAGTCATAAATCTCTCTTGGGCGCACAGAGATGCGACAACAGGGGAAGCAAAGAACGAGTTCGTGGTGTCAGCCAGCAGTTAAGGACCCTGACATTTTACTGACGGAACCTTTCGCTGTTCCCACCAAATATTTTTGTGCAAATTTGGCTTTTTAGGTGCCACCCACTGCAGCTTCACCTTGGAGCTGGCTCAGGCACAAGGGTGTGACAGAGCTCGGTCACTGCGCAGTGCAGGGGTCTGTCAGGTTCATCACTGAGCCTGGTGGCCCAACAGCTCCAGCTCACCCAAATTCCCCACTTATTTCCCTGGGTAGGCATTGGAAGCCTCACCTGAGCTGTGTTGGTTTGATGCAGGACCTGGAAGGGAAATTTGGAAAGTTTTGCCCTTTCACAAGGGCCTGGAGTGACAGGACAAGGGGGAATGGCCTTAAGCCGAAGGAAGGTAGGGTTAATGGGATATTGGGAAGAAATTCCTCCTGGGAAGATGGTGAGGGGCTGGAATGGATTTCCCAGAGAAGCTGGGGCTGCCCCTGGATTCCC
The DNA here is from genome assembly GCA_014706295.1 of Lycocorax pyrrhopterus obiensis. Taxonomy (NCBI): domain Eukaryota; kingdom Metazoa; phylum Chordata; class Aves; order Passeriformes; family Paradisaeidae; genus Lycocorax; species Lycocorax pyrrhopterus. Next base: position 4,508,981 of record JACSVZ010000024.1, read on the forward strand.
TGGCAGTGTCCAAGGCCAGGTTGGATGGGCCTTGGAGCAGCCTGGGGTAGTGGAAGGTGTCCCAGCCCATGGCAGGGGGTGGACAAATCTTGAATGTCCCTTCCCACCCAAACCATTCCACGATTCCATGACTGTGACATGCCTGACTGTGCTTGCCTGCAGTGCTCCTTGCAGGAATGAATTCCTTCATTTGCCACCCTCAGCTCTCCCTCTGAGCCCAGACCCCAGCTGCAGCAGCCCTGGGATCCAAGAGAGCTGAGATGACCCTGCCTCAGCCTTTCCTGGCCCATTTAGTGCCTCCTCCTCAGCCACCTGGAACTTTCCAGAGTGCTCCTGCCCTTCCCAGGGTTAACAGGGTGGGAGCTTTGTGTGCAAGGAGTAAATAATGCTCATTTAGGAGGATGCTCTGCCTACCACAGGCCAGGGACCTTCCTCCCTGCTCACCCCTGCTTGAACAAGGGCAGGCTCGGGAACGATCCGAGCTTGGCAAAAGAAGTCTGCAGTCCCACAGAGTCCATTACGGTCCCCTGGTCAGTCATTCTGTCATTAATTATCCTCAGCAAGCAGAAATATGCACCTTCTTGCTTGGAATTTCTCTCAGCCGAGCTCCTTCCTCTTGTTTTATCCCAGGAAAGTAGGAAGAAAATTACCTTTATTGACTTACAGCAGGTTACTCCTGGTTTATTGCAGGTATACACAGGGAGAATCAGCCCCTCTGGAGTTATTGCTGATTTACACTGGGAAGTAGGTACACCAATTACTTGTGGTGATTTACAGCCCGAGTTACCTGTTATTTATTCTAGGTATTTAAGGGTATATCCACATGGGGGCCCTAAGGAAAATTAAACCAAATTAATTTTTAAAGTAGATTAGTTAAACTGTGTGAGACCATGACACAACCCTCCTCTTCTGAATTAAAGAGGCCTTAATGCATTTGAGTTCCTCTTAACTCCTTCCCCAGCGAGAAGCAGCCCAGCCCAAGCACTGCTACCAAGGAAGTGCCACGGCCAAGGAGGAGGAAAACCAGCCCAGCTCATTGGAAAAGGGATCATTGCTGCTTTCCAATGGGAAAAAGAGAGTGAATCCCACAAAATTCCGTGGTGCAACACCTCTGACTCTCACTGGAGAGTCTGGGCAGGTTGATGGAGCACAGAACTGATCACAATCTTTACTAAATTCCCATCAGCTCATTCCCTCAGCCCTTTCCCGCCTGCTGTTCCAGAGCAGGATGGGGCTGCCACACTTTATTCAATGTTCCTGTTTAACATTCCCGGCTTGGCTCCTTCATTTCTCCTCCCAGAGCTTCAGTTTTTCTCAGAGGCTGAGAATTACAGAATCCTCGAATCTTCGAGGTTGGAAAACACCTCCAAGATCAAATCCACCACAGCTTGGACTTGCTGTGCCAAGACCCCACCGTGGCCCTGCCAGAACCACTTGGGTGCACTTCGGGGACTGTGGAGGCTCTGGAAAACGAGGCCTACAAATCTGCAGCCACAGTGGCTTCCAGCCCACAAAACAATCCATGATCTGGTGGCCCTGGGAATGGATGGGATGGCCCAGGAAGGTCCCTGGCAGAAGGAATGAGGGGAATTCCAAGGGTTTTACCTCTCCCCAGGCTTGAGAATGAGCCTGGCTAGTGACGCCTTTTCCTGGTCTTAAATCAAGAGTCAGACATGGTTAGAAGGGAAAAAGGGATTTCACCTCGGTAATTTATTTTAAGGATCCTTAGGTGCACCACATCCAGGTCGGATGCACCTCCATGACCACCGCATGGCACACACCACAAAAGATCTGGTATCACAATTACAGGTGTTACTAATTAGCATTCTATCAAAGATTCCACAATGAGAGGCTCAAATGAGCCCCCCTCCCCAGGAACCTTCCCCTGGATGGTTCTATCTCAGTTTACAAAATGTGTTCTTGGAGAGGACCTTGGGGTCTGGGGCACTCTGATCCTAACTACGAAGCTTCTGAGGTGTTTGGTCTCCTGGCTTGACAAACAAGTCCAGGAATGTCGGCAAAAAGCACTAAAGAATACAGAAGTTGTAAAAAGGTATAACAGGGTATAAAAGAAAAGGCAAAAAATCATCATGGCATCACTGGTTGTCTTTGGTTTGAGACAAATTTGGAGGAACGTCCGAAATGAACGTCCTCTGGCAGAAGGCAGGTTTCAGCCGCCCCTCCCCCACCAGGCTTCGGGGAAAAAAAATTCCTCACGAGGGAAAGTGAAAAAAACCCCAATTTATTTAACAAGCAAAGTGCACGCAGACACGGGGAAAAAGAAGGAATAATGGTAAATAATGAAACCTCTCGCTGTGAAGAAAACCTGGGTGGTTTCAGAGTTCTTTGTAGGTGATGGCTCTGCTCTCTCCGGAGCTGGGGTGCAGCTTGGGCCCCCTGGGCCGGGGTGTGGGGCCTCCTGGTGATGGTCTGGTGTTGCTGAACGTTCCAGGAGGAGGAGGAGGAGCAGAAGAAGAAGAAGAGAAGAAGAGAAGACGAGAGACGAGAAGAGAAGAAAAGAAGAAGACAAGGAAGAAGAAGACGAAGAAGAAGAAGAAGATGAAGAAGAAGACGAGGAGAAGAAGAAAGAAGAAGACAAGGAGAAGAAGACGAAGAAGAAGACAAAGAAGAAGAAGATGAAGAAGAAGGAGAGGAAGAAGGAGACGAGGAAGAAGACGAGGAGGAAGAGAAGAAGAAGAAGAAGAAGAAGAAGAAGAAGAAGAAGAAGAAGAAGAAGAAGAAGAAGAAGAGAGAAGAAGAAGAAGAAGAAGAAGAAGAAGAAGATGAAGAAGAAGAAGAAGAAGAAGAAGAAGAAGAGGAAGAAGATGAAGAAGCCAAAGTCCCAGGAAACTCCTTGCTCCAGCTACGACAAGAAGTGAGCTAAAAAGCAAAGAATTTTAACTGTCTGTCTCTCTCCTGAGAAACAGAGCCGAAAGCTGGGAAAAAACCCAGGAAGGTGCTTTCCTCAGCTCTGCAGCAGCAGGAACGCAGGCGAGTGCGGGTGTCCTTGAACACAAAACCGCTTGGCTCTTTTTTTTTTCCTTTTCTCTCGGACCCAGCCTAAAGCCACAGAAAGGCTCAGGATCCACATCTGGCATAGGGCAGGCGATGGGGGACACAGCATCAGAAAGTCACCCCCAGACACTGGTGCACCCAGATTCCCTCCGTTCTCCGGAGCAAAGGGCAGAGCCCCATTCCCTGGCAGGAAAGGCAGAGCCAGCTAGGGCTGGATTGGAGTGAGGGATGAGAGCGCCAGGAGGGAGATCCTTCCTTCCCAGCTGAGGGAACAGCGCAGAGCCGACCATGGAAAACCTCCATTTTCTTCCATCTTTTCTTTCAAACTCCTTTTTTCTTCCTTACTCCTCTTCTCGCTCCACATCTTCCTCTCCCTTCCCTTTTGCTCTCACACCACGTTTTCCTTATGTTTCGAGCTCCCTCCTCTGCCTCAGCTCACTCACTTTATTCCTTGTGCAAGACAGCAAAACCTCCTCCTGTCTCCTCCACTCGCTCCTCTTCTCTCTCACATCTTTCCCGTCTTTCCTGTGACCTTTCCCTGCCGCTGGTGCTCTCCCAGGCATGCCCAGGGAATCAGCCAGTGCCGGGAAAAGTTCTCAAGCAAAAACACCGGGGCCAGCTCCCAGCCTGCCGAGGTGAGAGATGGAGGGAGAGAGAGAAACACCAACAAACACCTCCCAGCAAAACCAGCTTTGTTTGCTTCCAAAACCTGGACTTTTGGAAGTCCAGGAGACCAACAAACACCTCCCAACAAAACCAGCTGCGGCCAAACTGGGAAGGAACATTTTCCAGGAGAAAGAGCAAAACGTTTCTATTCTCTGTAAGCATTTAAGTTTTATGAACTTCCCCATCCATCACCAGGCTGGAACCTGGGCTGGAGGTGGAACTGGCTATTTCCACGTGACAAAAGCTTCCTCATGGCCTTTTCCTCCCTTGATTTAATGAACTCCTGGACAGAGGGAAAAGGTTTCCTGCACTAATTATATTTATAAGCACTGTGCCAAATTGGGCTGCACTGGGGCCACTGGTGATGACCTTGTTGGTGCTACAAGAAAAGCTCTGAGAGCTGATCAGGCCTGGCTCTGTGGGCCCACAGACTCCCTGTAATCATCCCATGAATTCCAAATGGTCAGATATTAATTAAAATTCCCCTTTTGATGCCAGGGCAGGAATCTGTCTGGGAGCCTGGCAGGACGGATGAGGGGACCGATGTGCCAAAGCAAGGGCAGGCTGCTGGTGGCTATGGAAAAGGGCAGCATCCAGGGATGCTTAACTCACCTGTTTGAGTCAGATTTGAGTGGCTCATCCTTGTTCTGCCCACCTGGGACAGCACTCATTAAAAAAAACCAGGTTGAAAGCCTGCAAGAGGATTTGGTGGGGTTTTTTTCCCCTTTCACAATAACCTGTGAGTGTACGTTACTCACAAAGCCGGGGGAAGCTGAGCTCTCAGATGTGTGTGGCTCTGAGGACTCAGCAGCGCGACCACTGCTGCAGATACAAATCAAATAAGGCATTTGCCAAATCCAACAGACTCTGCCACCTTTGATCATGTTAATTTTTCTGCTCCCAGTTCCTGCTGTAATGGTATTTCATGAGACACTCAGCCTTCAAAAGAGCGGAACAAAAATTCAGCTTCCCATCCTCGGGCCTTTGAAGAAAGTCTTGGAAATGTAACTCCAGTGTCAGTGTTCAAAACCCAGGAGTTGAGAGGAGAGGTCACACTTGGAGGAAGGCTGACCTGCATTTTAAAGGGTGCTGCTGGCTGGGACAAACTTTCAATGTAGGGACTGCTCCAGTCAATTTAAATTCAGCTCAAGCACTTGGGGTTCAAGGAACTCGTCAGCTTCCTCTGGAGTGCGCTTTAGGGTACTTGGATACCGAGGGTAACCATGAAGTACAACCCCCTCTCTGCACAGCAGCTGCACAAGGCATCCACCTCTTCCAGGAGCTAAAATAATATCCCAGAACTCCACAGCCTTCCAACACAAGAGGTCTGGCTGAAACGCAGCCTCTGGAGTCAAAACCTGGTGCTCATGGAGGCCAGGTTCTGCCCAGGGTGTAGATGCCCCATCCCTGGAAGTGCCCACGGCCAGCTTGGACAGGGCTTGGAGCAACCTGGGACAGTGGAAGGTGTCCCTGGACACGGCAGGGGGTGGAATGAGGTGATTTTTAAGGTGCCTTCCAACCCAAGCCATGCTGTGACTCCACGATTCTCTGTGGACAAGAGGAACATGTCAGTGTTGCAAACAGCACGAGAATAAACACGGGGAAGGTTTCCAGAACCCAGCCTTGGCCAGCACTGCAGAACAGGGGTGAGCTTCACCTTCAGTGAGTTA
>JACSVZ010000024.1:4519331-4790779 GCA_014706295.1 Lycocorax pyrrhopterus obiensis
TCCTGGGGGCAGCCCATCCATAAAGGGGGTCTGCAGAGCTTCCCTGAGCAGGGCAGACCCTGCTCTGTCCCCTCGGGGAGGCACACGGGGACATTTCCTGACCCCATTTCACACAGAGCCACACACACCCCTGCTGGACACACCTGACCTCCTGGAGAGAGTCCGAGGAGGCTCCAGGATGATCAGAGGGATGGAGCAGCTCTGCTGTGGGAAAGGCTGGGAGAGCTGGGATTGTCCAGCCTGGAGAAGAGACCAGGGGTGACCTCACTGTGGCCTTCCAGGACCCAAAGGGAGCTTACAGGAAAGATGGAAAGAGATTGTTTACAAGGGCCTGGAGTGCCAAGACAAGGGGGGATGGCTTCAAACTGGAAAAGGGAGATCTGGGTGGGATATGGGAAAGAAATCATTCCCTGTGAGGGCGGGGAGGCCCTGGCACAGGGTGCCCAGAAGAGCTGTGGCTGCCCCTGGATCCCTGGAAGTGTCCAAGGCCAGGTTGGACAGGGCTTGGAGCAGCCTGGGACAGTGGGAGGTGTCCCTGCCCATGGCAGGGGTGGGATGGGATCTTTAATGTCCCTTCCAACCCAAACCATTCCATGACTCTACATACGTAGCCCTTAGCTCTCAGACTCTGGTTTTATCCAGAGGCCTTTTGCAAACCTCATGAATTGCTGTGGAAAAAGACGTATTTAAGTTACCTCACTCCCTGCCTCGTGACTGGAGCTGCTGGTGAGTGATTTAAGTTGGCCAAAAGCAGCCAAGGAGGGAGAGAATCCGAGCCCTGGATCCTCACCTGAGTCAGTAAGAAGCTGGTGGCTGTAATTGCTGAATTCTGAGCAGCCAGAGCCCTGCTCGGAGCCGCCTGCAGCAGCACCTGCAAAGCTCACGAGAGCTGAGGGGCAGGAAAGCTCTGCAGCTGTCTGAGAACCTTCCAGTGCCGGGGATTCTCTGATCCCCATGACACTCCCAGGGCTGCTAATGCTGGGAACATCCTCGGCTGCAACCAAATGGGACCCAAACAGCAGCAAAATCTCCCGTCCTGAGAAATCAGCATCATCCCGTTTCAGATCAAAGAGCTGAGCGCTTCTCCTCGGATCACAGAACGGAGGGAAAAGCCCCTCTCTGGCTAACAGCCAATATGAAGTATTTATTTGACATGAGAGGAGCATTAAAACATTTAAGAGTTGCCACAAGTAGTAAAATAGCTGTGAAATGCTCACATTTCCATTGTCCTGCGGCTGGCACAGAGCACAGAGGCTGTCGTTGGAGAAGGTGACACTCACAGAAGAGCCACGAGCAGGGGGAAACCAGGGGAGAACCCTCACCGAGACAAGAAACCTTCCCTGCTTGGTATTAATTCTGTAATTGATTGATTGATTGGTTGATTGCCTGTGTCTGCCTGGACTCCTGCCTGTGCCATGGCTCAGGAATCAGAACTGCCACGATCATCCCCTGACCCCAAATCTTGTTGAAAACAATCCCAGACCCCAAGTCTGGGCTTTAAAGGAGCTCCAAGGGAAGAGCCTGACAGGGCCATGAACAGACTTCAGACAATTAAACGAGCCAAGTTCACAGCAGCCCAGCTCAGTCACGCTCTGAGGCACAGGGTGGGATTGTTGGTGTCTGTGCAGGGCCAGGAGTTGCACTGGACGATCCCTGGGGGTCCCTTCCAGCCCTGGATATTCCATGATTCCATGACTCGTGGCTGAGCTGCCAACACCCCATTATTCAGTGTTACTCAGGATTCCTCAGTGCCCCCCTGTGACTTTGCTCTGCCCCTGAAGGGGCCCAACACTCCCCACCCGAGGCCGGTGTGAGGATTAACCAGGAATATTGACAAAGTGATCTGAACACGGAAAACTCGAGCTGCTGTGCCTTTGTTTACTCATCTGCTAAGTCAGGAGCATAATACCCACCCCAGAGGGTTCGCAGGAGGCTCATTGAGTTTCTGTTTGCAGAGCACTCGGAGATCCTCGCCGAGAAACGCGGCAGGAACATCAAGGGTTGTTGTGATCAGACAGGCAGGCACTGGAGACTCCTTGGCCAGTTCTGGATTCCAGAAATAAAGCGGGAACAAATCAAGGCCGGCTCTCAACCCAAGGCCGGCTTCTTTGTTTCATCAGAGAATAAAGAACAACTGAAGAACCAGGTTTGTTCTACCCACGGTGGCAGGGAAGGACTCCAGCTGAGGATGGCTGAGAATGCGATGGGCTCCCAGGAACCCCCACCACCAGGGCTGCTTTCATCAGCCCCCCCACGCCTGTTTTGGAGCAAAACAGCAAATAAAGCATTTTTAAACAACATTGCTGGCTATTTCCTGGCTTATTTCCCGCAGCACACGAACCACGAGGCTTTACTTTAACCACCACGAGCGAATGGATGCTCCAAGGTGTTTGGAGCATCCTGGGGCTCTGCTAGGTGCCTTCAGGCTCCCGAGGAAAGCAGTGATGCAGAGGACGGCGGGAGGGCCAGGGCTGCCTCTCGTTCTTGCTCTGAAGAGGAAATGCATCTCCTTCCTGGAGACATCTCGCCCCACCAAACCCTCCTCTGCTCGGCATAATGAGGGCATCGCTCTTCGCAGGTAGTTTTTGAAGCAGCTAATTATGCTGTGCTGTGGGAAGCTGCCGCGCATTCCTCATGCTCTGGGTGATCCAGGAGAGTTTAACTAGGAATAATGGGACAAAACTGTGCAGGGAATATATTAAACTGAGCATCAGGCTGAAGCTCCAAGCAGGGACGCACATCCTGAGGAGAGACAGGAGAGGGATCATTTTATACTGGGCAGGAAGGGAACATCTCCCAGGGGTGCAGTGGCTGTTATTAGCCTCTTTGGGCACCTAATACTGGGACAACTTTCACTGAAGAAAGAGAAAACTGAGGGAATCAAGGAGTTAAAAATGTGCACCCACTTGGAAGGAGTAAAAGGCAAATTAATCATGAAACAGCCTGGAATGGGAGAGCTTGGAAAGGGAGACAACAAACAGGTCATGTGTTCACTGAGCAAGGGCAGGGGGTCACGAAAGAGCTTTTGCCTCATCTCACTTCAAAATCCCCAGGGGCAGAGAAGAAGCAGGCACGTGGAAGGACTTCACTGAATCTCCAGCTCCTGCTCCAGGGGCAGGAATCTCACTGTGAGGTCACGGGACTCCTTTTCCCAATATTGGGAGGTCTTGCAATTGGAAGGGCTTGGAAAGTGCACTGAGAGCTCTTGAGTTAATCAGGAGAAAGTGAAACACTCTTTCTGGCAAGCTCTAACAGAAGCAGAAAGCGAAGTGTGGAAAGGAATTCAGGAGTTTGTGCCCAAGTTTTCTGCTGTCCCCCTCTCCCCCAGCGCAGACACGAGGCCAGGGAGAACGGAACATTTATCTGCCTGGTGACATCTCTCTCCCATTCTCCCGATTATGTGCGGAAGGAAGAAATCCTTTTTTACCCTGAACTTGCTTTTTGTTACCCTGCAAGTCCCACCACTTCTTTTCGTTCCTGGCTAAACACTACAAAGTGTCAGGAGCGCAGCAGCAGCGTTTAACTGCTAATAACAGGCAGCAGCAAACACCTCCTAACAGGCTGCTCCTTTCCCTTCCCCGCACTAATGCTCCTGACAGCCTCTTTTACAACCTCTTAACACCTGCCGGAGCGGAGCTGGCCTCACACCGCTGACCTGGGCTTGTTGTCTGCGGCTCCCTCTGATCTGCACTCGAATGCAAATGCGCTTCAAGTCAGCCCTTCAAGTCTCCAAATGCTGCAGTTCTCCAGGGGAGCCTAGCAGATGCACTCCGATGGATTTTGGGATGAGATTCCAGCAGGGCTGGGTCTAATCAGCAAATCAGGACTTTGCTTCCTAAGGGGTTTTGTTTGTGTGTTTGTTTGACATGAAAGGCAGAGCAGAACATTTGAATAAGGCAGGATTAAGGAAGGATAAGCCTGACCAGCACGATTTAACAATCTCAGAGCCAGAGACCAGCATCAAGAATCTCAGGGAGCTCCAAGCAAACCCTGCACCAGCAGAGCCTGGGGATGCTGCTCACAGGCCGAGGATGCAGCAGGAAGGAGGATGGAGGTGCTGGGAAACCCAGCAAAAAATGGGGAATCACAGAATCCCAGACTGGTTTGGTTTCAAAGGGACCTTAAAGATCATCTCATTGGGATGGGCAGGGGCAGCTTCCTCTAGACCAGGTTGCTCAGCCCCATCCAGCCTGGGGGACCTTGAGCTCAGTGCTTAAAAGAAAAAGCTGTGCCACAGAAATGTCCCCTCACCCAGGGCCTCCCTCCCCGGAGCTGCTCGACAGAGTGAGGGTGATATGCTCCCAGGACCTGCAGCGCCCGATTTCTCTGTCACACATTGTGCTTCACAACAGAGGCACGGAGCAGGAGCACGGCAGCTCTGCTGCCTTTTGAGCCGAGCTAAGAACACGGGAGCACAGTCTGAACAGTGCAGGAGGTCACTGCCCCAGCTCAGGGTCTGCCACATTCCCTAAAAACAATAAAAATACAGCCCCACACCGAATCCAGCACCCTGCAGCACAGCCACCCCCACCTGCTGCCTGTGAGCCTCACCCATCGCTCCCCACCGCGGGGAGGACGGAGGGTGTGAGGCTGCAAGCGAACACAAAAGGTTATTTTCATGTTTTATGTGTTTCAGGCTTCGCCTGAGGCGCTCCGAGGCAGTCTGCAAAGCTGCCTGGAGTCCCTCGGTGTTTGTTAGCAGCTGGCGGGCCCAGCAAGTGGCAGCGTAATGAAGAGTTTAAGTGGAAGAGTGAATTTAAAAAAAAAAAAAAACAAAACCACCAAAAGCAAGTGGCAGCAAGGTTCCCAGCACAGAGATGGCTCCACACGACCTCAGGCACTGGGGCTGGAATCCTCCTCCTCCTCCAGGGCTGTCCGAGCAAGGACAAGGAGCCACAGCCAGGTCCTCACCTCCAGGAGCCCCCGGATTTACAAGAAGGTAGAAATGTAGATTTTTGGCAGGGGAAGGATATGCAGGATGAGCACATGCAGGTGCCTGCCCTCAGCTCTGCTGCCCATGGCCTCTGCCCCAGCTGGGCCCAGCAGGGAGAGGTCCCCTCTTGGGCCAGCAACACCTGCAAGAGAAACGTGACTCCTCTGCAGGGAGAACCCTGATTGAACAGGACAAAAATCATCCACGACACTTGGGTTTTGTTCTTTGCCTGTGCAACCTGACCACTGCACACTGTCTGCCTGGTGATTCTGCTCACAAGACCCTCAGAAAAAGGAGAAGACAACAGTAAACCGAGAGCCAGGAAGTGTTTTATCTCTTGAAGCAATATTTAAGTGGCCTAAATCCCACCCACGCACTCAGGCTGTGGTTTTTGTCACCTGATTCCAGCCTTCACAAGCACCTTCCCCAAAGCAATGTGACCCTGGGGCTCTGCAGGTCCCCCCCAGGGCAGGGCACGGCCCCCAACCCCTGGGCTCTCCATCCCCACCGGCCCCTAAGTGCATTTTCCAGACACCACTTTGCATCAACTTCCTTGGGCAGGGCCATCAATTCTGTCCAAATAGAAATTAATGACACTAATAAGGAAGAGAACCCACAAATCTTCAGTGAAGCTGGTGAGTCTTTGGGGAGACAAATGACTCAATTAGAGAGGCTATTGAGGAGCCCTGAACCATGGCCACGGTGAGCACAGGCCCTGCTGCTCCCTGCAGCCAAGGGAACGGGGCCACTTCGCTTCCCAAGAGGGCCTGGCCCCTCCTGAGTTTTCCAGAAGAGCCTTTAATGGCTGTACATGGTCTGTGCTTGTCCCTGAGTCATTACAAATGACAATAAATAATCACCAGCCTGTCACAGCCAAGGCAGCCGAGGTTGTGAGTTGTGCAATCAACAGGAGGAGGGAAGAAAAGGGAATAAAACCCGACAAAAACCAAAATGAGAATCCAAATCTGCCCTGCAGGGCAGGTCTAGAGCAGGTTACCCCCAACACACCCTCTCCAGTCTCCACCATGCAGGGGCCAGGACCACGAGACAGCAACAATTCTCCTTCCAACAACTACATCTGCCTGCAGCTGCATCCCTGCCACGGCAAGGAGTGGAACTGGACGAGCTTTAAGGTCCCTTCCGACCCAAACCACCCCACAGTTCTGTCACCTCCATCACAGTCCGCACTGCAGCTCCGAAAGCTTCCCCTGAAGCGAGGGAAGGCAGAGGAGAGGAGGGAGCAGGAGACACCCCCATCCCTTTCTCCTCGTTGCCCTTCCTCTGAACAGGCTCAGCAGAGTGATGTGTGAGACACAAAAGCAATTTCCAGCACTGCAAGGCAAACGTGCCCATCTGCAGTGTCCCGGTAAGCCAATCCCCCCAGGGCCTCCCCTGCCCGCTGGGAAATTTCCATGGAAATGGGGCTGTGGATGCGACCTCCCAGGCTCCGTTCCCTGGTGCCCAGAATTATGCAAAATGGCCCCTTCCAGACAGAAATATCTGCCACTTCTGGCTGCTCCGTGAGTGAATTCCCCGGCTGCACAGCCAGTGACAGGCAGGCTGAGGGACAGTGATTGGCAGAGTCATTGAAGCAGTGTCCCCTCAGTGATAAGGGATCGTGTAGCACCTGCATCATCCCTGAGGACTCCGTGTCCAATCTTCCCTCTCCTGCTGCCTGGGTACAGCTCCTCAGTGCCCAAAGGATTCAGACGTGAAGAGAAAAAACCCCCAAATCCTCGTCACACAGCAGGAGGGTGATGGCAGATCCAGGATGGGCTGTAAATATGTCACAGAATCATCATGGCATGGTTTGAGTGGGAAGGCACCTTAAAGATCATTCCAGCCCCTGCCATGGGCAGAAACACCTTCCACTGTCCCAGGCTGCTCCAAGCCCCATCCAGCTTGGCCTTGGACACTTCCAGGGATGAGGCAGCCACAGCTGCTCTGGGCATATGAGTGTTCAGCAGATCTCTCTCAAAAACAATCTATTGAGCACACATTTATATACCCAAGCAAACCAGCAGAGATTAAACCTGCACCTGTTTGTGCCTGGACAGAGAACCCCGTGGTGGTGCAGAGCTCAGCATCCCGAGGAAACAGAGCTGAGTGTTTCTACGGCCCCGGAATGGCTGAGTCTGGCACAGGATCAGAGACCAGAGACGAGGAGGCTCCAGGAGCAGAGACAGTCCTTGTTTCTGACAGTGAGGTCTCCAGTCTGAGAAACCCTAAAATCCTCCCCGCCCCAGCCCACAAACCTTGGCAGGAGCCCGCAGGCTCTCGCTGGATGCTGTGCTGGATTCGGAGGCAGCACGAGGGGTTGGGATGCCACCACCTGCCACCTCAGCAGTGGGACCCAAAGGCCACATCCTCTCCCTGGCGGAGTTCCAGAGCCTTCCTCCATCTGCCCCCGCTCAGGGGAGCACTGCAGGTCTGAGGGCTTTGGCTACACTATTTAAAACATAAATGAAAACAGCCCCTGAGCTCATCCATTTTCAGAGCAGCTAATTTGTCCCCAGGGAGCGGCTGGAGGCGATGGGGGGAGGGAACCAGCGCTCTCCTTTCTGTTACAAAAATAACAAAAAGTGATGAATGACCCTCAGAGCCCAGGATGGGAAGCTGCAGCTTTTTCCAGCCCGAGACAAATTACTGCTGTCACTGCAGGTAGAGCCGTGATTTACCCACGATGTACCCGGGCCAGCTCCTCGGCGACCCGGCTTTGCCAGCCCCGCTTATCTCATCTCCAAAGGGTTTGTCTGGTTTAAAATCCAAACGAGAGCGACTGGGGAACAAGAGGCGAGGCAGCACCAGGGAGGATGGCCGGGGATGGCAGGAGGAGCATCCACATCTCCCTGTGCTTCCCGGGAAGAGCGAATCCAGGAGCTCATCAAGGAACGTTTTCGCAGCGCGCCAACCGAGTCTCCATCGCTCCCACCGAACCTGTTCCCTCCTCCATGTATTCCCAAGCGCCATCTATTGGCATTTCTTCCCATTAACTTTCTCTAACCCGAGCCCAGAGAAGGAACATTCTCCTCACGGGCAGCAACTCGAAAATTGTGGCTCAGATGGAAAAGCCAACAGCACACAGGAGACAATCCCAGCGCTCAGCGCTGCGTTTGCACAGGGCTGGCTGGGTTTCCATTCCTGATTTTATGTGGAACACCCCTTATCTGCCAGGCATCTCACCCCACCTTAATAGATTCATTTATTCAGGACAGGGAATTGATAGATTTAGTTTGATTTTCATTTCATAAGCCTTCCTCCCCGAGCTACATTTCTCTTTTCATTAATGTGCTGATGGAGGAATAAACTTTTAACTCCGAGGATCAGCCCTGTCAAACAGAATCTCCTCGGCTGCCCGGGAAGGGGAGGGAGCTGGGCTGGAAAGGGCTCCCAGCCAAGGGAGCAGCCTGGCAGGTGATTTTAGGAGAGCCTGCTGAGTCCTGTTTCCTTAGTTCTCCACCCACTTCTTCCGTGGAAGTTTTAGTCGTGGTTTTAACTCGCTCCTCTGCAGCGTCTCACACAGAGCCGGCTGCAAAACCCCTCCTGGGCACAGGAGTCCTTGGGGAACGAGGGGACAGGCAGAGAGCAGGGAGAAAGGTGTGGAAAAACAGAGATTCGGGCAAATGTGAACTGGAGAAGGAAAGCCTGCGCTTATGGCAAGGGGAATTGCAAGAAAATCCAGCTGAAGAACTGAAAGTGTCTCTTATGAGCCAGTTAACGACACCCCAACAGAGATTCCTCCTGAGCCTACCCTCAGGAACTGGGCTTTCTCTCCCAACCTTTGGGATTGGATTTTCTCCCCCAACCTTTGGGACTGGATTTTCTCCCCCAGCCTTTGGGATGGGCTTTCTCCCCAAACCTTTGGGATTGGATTTTCTCCCCAAACCTTTGGGACTGGATTTTCTCCCCAAACCTTTGGGATTGGATTTTCTCCCCCAACCTTTGGGATTATGTTTTCTCCCCAAACCTTTGGGATTGGATTTTCTCCCCAAAACTTTGGGATGGGTTTTCTCCCCAAACCTTTGGGATGGATTTTCTCCCCAAATCTTTGGGATGGGCTTTCTCCCCAGACCTTTGGGACTGGATTTTCTCCCCAAACCTTTGGGATTATGTTTTCTCCCCAAACCTCTGGGATTGGATTTTCTCCCCAAACCTTTGGGACTGGATTTTCTCCCCAAACCTTTGGGATTGGATTTTCTCCCCAAACCTTTGGGATGGGCTTTCTCCCCAAACCTTTGGGATTATGTTTTCTCCCCAAACCTTTGGGATTGGATTTTCTCCCCCAACCTTTGGGATGGGCTTTCTCCCCAGACCTTTGGGATTGGATTTTCTCCCCCAACCTTTGGGATTGGATTTTCTCCCCAAACCTTTGGGACTGGATTTTCTCCCCCAACCTTTGGGATTATGTTTTCTCCCCAAACCTTTGGGATTATGTTTTCTCCCCAAACCTCTGGGATTGGATTTTCTCCCCAAACCTTTGGGACTGGATTTTCTCCCCAAACCTTTGGGATTGGATTTCTCCCCAAACCTTTGGGATGGGCTTTCTCCCCAAACCTTTGGGATTATGTTTTCTCCCCAAACCTTTGGGATTGGATTTTCTCCCCCAACCTTTGGGATGGGCTTTCTCCCCAGACCTTTGGGATTGGATTTTCTCCCCCAACCTTTGGGATTGGATTTTCTCCCCAAACCTTTGGGACTGGATTTTCTCCCCCAACCTTTGGGATTATGTTTTCTCCCCAAACCTTTGGGATTGGATTTTCTCCCCAAACCTTTGGGATGGGCTTTCTCCCCCAACCTTTGGGATTGGATTTTCTCCCCAAACATTTGGGATGGGCTTTCTCCCCAAACCTTTGGGATTGGATTTTCTCCCCAAACCTTTGGGATTATGTTTTCTCCCCAGACCTTTGGGACTGGGCTTGGGTGAGCTTTCCTCAGTGCTCCTCCACGTGAGCCACAAAGAGCACAGTCTATCTTCCCCCACTTTGCATAAAAGATGGAGTTTTCCCATTTCCATGCAGGCACACGGCCTCTGCTCATGCATACATTCATTCAGCTCCTCTTCCAGAGTGGATTCCTTCGGAGAGCAGATCTGTTATGGCAACGCAAACACAGAACACACGAAGACACTTCCAGATTTTTCCGACCCCAAACACACTTTACAGGTGAGGTGTAAATCCACGGGTGATCTATCCACGCCCCTGACTCACCATGGAAGTGAAAGATCGCCAGCAAAAACCCCACTCAGCTCAGCCTCGTGAAACCAGCTGCTCTCCCTTATTCCATGGTTTTGCTCCCCTTTAGCAGCTTTAAGGCCAAGTGGTGCAGAGCCAAGCTCTGATCAATAGGATCTGACAGTAAAGCAAGCAGCTCTTTTTCGCTCTCCTGCTTGACTTTGGGCCTTCCCATGGCTGTGCTGCAAAGGGAAGGGATCCAAACCCCTCTCCTGAAGGATCCAGGCTGGAGAGCGTCTGGCGTCGGAGCCTTGCTAATGAGAGCAGCACCGGCTTTATCCACACAAATAAGAAAAATCCCCGGAGAGCTGGGAGTTCAGTTCTGAGTCACGGCCAGGAATTTAGGCAACGAATACAAGGCTGAACCAAATTAGTAAGAAAATAATAAAAATTTTCGAGCTGGGGACTGTTCCTGCGCAGGAGCTGTGAGAGCCGAGGGGAGAAGCCAACAGAGCCCCACAGACCCCTCACGGAGGCATCAAGGAACACGTGATTAAATCAATTTTCTCCTCAAGACAAATCCTCCTGAGCAGAGCGAAAGGCGATGTCCCGAGCGTGACAGCGAAGGTGTTAATTCCTCTGTAAATAGGGTGCGAAATGCCACAACATCAGATGGGGTTTCTACTTACTTTGCTAATTATGTTCGTCTGTCATCATTCCGTGGTGCAGCAGGAGAAGGGCTCGGCTCCGGGAAGCAACACACAATTTTTAGACTTGAGTGGAAAATTTGCCAGAGGCTGTTTTGTCAGAAGGAGGGGGGAAAAAATCTAACATATGATCTACCAGCATTGCTGCAAGGAGTTGTTTTTCAGAGTCCTAAGTCATAAATCTCTCTTGGGCTCACAGAGATGGACAAACAGGGGAAGCAAAGAACGAGTTCGTGGTGTCAGCCAGCAGTTAAGGACCCTGACATTTTACTGACGGAACCTTTCGCTGTTCCCACCAAATATTTTTGTGCAAATTTGGCTTTTTAGGTGCCACCACTGCAGCTTCACCTTGGAGCTGGCTCAGGCACAAGGGTGTGACAGAGCTCGGTCACTGCGCAGTGCAGGGGTCTGTCAGGTTCATCACTGAGCCTTGGTGGCCCCAACAGCTCCAGCTCACCCAAATTCCCACTTATTTTCCCTGGGTAGGCATTGGAAGCCTCACTGAGCTGTGTTGGTTTGATGCAGGACCTGGGAAGGGAAATTTGGAAAGTTTTGCCCTTTCACAAGGGCCTGGAGTGACAGGACAAGGGGGAATGGCCTTAAGCCGAAGGAAGGTAGGGTTAGATGGGATATTGGGAAGAAATTCCTCCCTGGGAAGATGGTGAGGGGCTGGAATGGATTTCCCAGAGAAGCTGGGGCTGCCCCTGGATCCCTGGCAGTGTCCAAGGCCAGGTTGGATGGGGCTTGGAGCAGCCTGGGGTAGTGGAAGGTGTCCCAGCCCATGGCAGGGGGTGGGACAAATCTTGAATGTCCCTTCCCACCCAAACCATTCCACGATTCCATGACTGTGACATGCTGACTGTGCTTGCCTGCAGTGCTCCTTGCAGGAATGAATTCCTTCATTTGCCACCCTCAGCTCTCCCTCTGAGCCAGACCCCGGCTGCAGCAGCCCTGGGATCCAAGAGAGCTGAGATGACCCTGCCTCAGCCTTTCCTGGCCCATTTACTGCCTCCTCCTCAGCCACCTGGAACTTTCCAGAGTGCTCCTGCCCTTCCCAGGGTTAACAGGGTGGGAGCTTTGTGTGCAAGGAGTAAATAATGCTCGTTTAGGAGGATGCTCTGCCTACCACAGGCCAGGGACCTTCCTCCCTGCTCACCCCTGCTTGAACAAGGGCAGGCTCAGGGAACGATCCGAGCTTGACAAAAGAAGTCTGCAGTCCCACAGAGTCCATTACAGTCCCTGGTCAGTCGTTCTGTCATTAATTATCCTCAGCAGCAGAAATATGCACCTTCTTGCTTGGAATTTCTCTCAGCCGAGCTCCTTCCTCTTGTTTTATCCCAGGAAAGTAGGAAGAAAATTACCTTTATTGACTTACAGCAGGTTACTCCTGGTTTATTGCAGGTATACACAGGGAGAATCAGCCCCTCTGGAGTTATTGCTGATTTACAACTGGGAAGTAGGTACACAATTACTTGTGGTGATTTACAGCCGAGTTACCTGTTATTTATTCTAGGTATTTAAGGGTATATCCACATGGGGGCCCTAAGGAAAATTAAACCAAATTAATTTTAAAGTAGATTAGTTAAACTGTGTGAGACCATGACACAAACCCTCCTCTTCTGAATTAAAGAGGCCTTAATGCATTTGAGTTCCTCTTAACTCCTTCCCCAGCGAGAAGCAGCCCAGCCCAAGCGCTGCTACCAAGGAAGTGCCACGGCCAAGGAGGAGGAAAACCAGCCCAGCTCATTGGAAAAGGGATCATTGCTGCTTTCCAACGGGAAAAAGAGAGTGAATCCCACAAAATTCCGTGGTGCAACACCTCTGACTCTCACTGGAGAGTCTGGGCAGGTTGATGGAGCACAGAACTGATCACAGTCTTTACTAAATTCCCATCAGCTCATTCCCTCAGCCCTTTCCCGCCTGCTGTTCCAGAGCAGGATGGGGCTGCCACACTTTATTCAATGTTCCTGTTTAACATTCCCCGGCTTGGCTCCTTCATTTCTCCTCCCAGAGCTTCAGTTTTTCTCAGAGGCTGAGAATTACAGAATCCTCGAATCTTCGAGGTTGGAAAACACCTCCAAGATCAAATCCAACCACAGCTGGACTTGCTGTGCCAAGGCCCCACCGTGGCCCTGCCAGAACCACTTGGGTGCACTTCGGGGACTGTGGAGGCTCTGGAAAACGAGGCCACAAATCTGCAGCCACAGTGGCTTCCAGCCACAAAACAATCCATGATCTGGTGGCCCTGGGAATGGATGGGATGGCCCAGGAAGGTCCCTGGCAGAAGGAATGAGGGGAATTCCAAGGGTTTTACTCTCCCAGCTTGAGAATGAGCCTGGCTAGTGACGCCTTTTCCTGGTCTTAAAATCAAGAGTCAGACATGGTTAGAAGGGAAAAAGGGATTTCACCTCGGTATTTATTTTAAGGATCCTTAGGTGCACCACATCCAGGTCGGATGCACCTCCATGCACACCGAAATGCACACCCACAAAAGATCTGGTATCACATTACAGGTGTTACTAATTAGCATTTCTATCAAAGATTCCACAATGAGAGGCTCAAATGAGCCCCCCTCCCCAAGGAACCTTCCCCTGGATGGTTCTATCTCAGTTTACAAAATGTGTTCTGGAGAGGACCTTGGGCTCTGGGGCACTCTGATCCCTAACTACGAAGCTTCTGAGGTGTTTGGTCTCCTGGCTTGACAAACAAGTCCAGGAATGTCGGCAAAAAGCACTAAAGAATACAGAAGTTGTAAAAAGGTATAACAGGGGTATAAAAGAAAAGGCAAAAAATCATCATGGCATCACTGGTTGTCTTGGTTTGAGACAAATTTGGAGGAACGTCCGAAATGAACGTCCTCTGGCAGAAGGCAGGTTTCAGCCGCCCCTCCCCCACCAGGCTCGGGGAAAAAAAATTCCTCAGAGGAAAGTGAAAAAAACCCCAATTTATTTAACAAGCAAAGTGCACGCAGACACGGGGAAAAAGAAGGAATAATGGTAAATAATGAAACCTCTCGCTGTGAAGAAAACCTGGGTGGTTTCAGAGTTCTTTGTAGGTGATGGCTCTGCTCTCTCTGGAGCTGGGGTGCGGCTTGGGCCCCCCCGGGCCGGGGTGTGGGGCCTCCTGGTGATGTTCTGGTGTTGCTGAATGTTCCAGGAGGAGGAGGAGGAGGAGGAGGAGCAGAAGAAGAAGAAGAAGAAGAAGAAGAAGACGAGGAAGAAGATGAGGAAGAAGACGAGGAGGAAGAAGACGAAGAAGAAGAAGAAGAAGAAGAAGAAGAAGAAGAAGAGGAAGAAGAAGAAGGAGAAGGAGAAGGAGAAGGAGAAGGAGAAGGAGACGAGGAAGAAGACGAGGAAGAAGAGGTGGAGGAAGAAGACGAAGAAGGAGAAGAAGAAGAAGAAGAAGAAGAATACGAAGAAGAAGGAGAAGATGATGAAGAAGAAGAAGATGAGGAAGAAGACGAGGAAGAAGATGAGGAAGAAGACGAGGAAGAAGAAGAAGATGAGGAAGAAGAAGAAGAAGAAGAGGAAGAAGAAGAAGAAGAAGAAGAAGAAGAAGAAGAAGGAGAAGAAGAAGAAGGAGAAGAAGAAGATGAAGAAGAAGATGAAGAAGATGAAGAAGAAGAAGAAAAAGAAGAAGATGAAGAAGATGAAGAAGCCGAAGTCCCAGGAAACTCCTTGCTCCAGCTACGAGCAAGAAGCGAGCTAAAAAGCAAAGAATTTTAACTGTCTGTCTCTCTCCTGAGAAACAGAGCCGAAAGCTGGGAAAAAACCCAGGAAGGTGCTTTCCTCAGCTCTGCAGCAGCAGGAACGCAGGCGAGTGTGGATGTCCTTGAACACAAAACCGCTCGGCTCTTTTTTTTTCCTTTTCTCTCGGACCCAGCCTAAAGCCACAGAAAGGCTCAGGATCCACATCTGGCATAGGGCAGGTGATGGGGGACACAGCATCAGAAAGTCACCCCCAGACACTGGTGCACCCAGATTCCCTCCGTTCTCCGGAGCAAAGGGCAGAGCCCCATTCCCTGGCAGGAAAGGCAGAGCCAGCCTAGGGCTGGATTGGAGTGAGGGATGAGAGCGCCAGGAGGGAGATCCTTCCTTCCCAGCTGAGGGAACAGCGCAGAGCCGACCATGGAAAACCTCCATTTTCTTCCATCTTTTCTTTCAAACTCCTTTTTTCTTCCTTACTCCTCTTCTCGCTCCACATCTTCCTCTCCCTTCCCTTTTCGCTTTCACACCACGTTTTCCTTCTGTTTCGAGCTCCCTCCTCTGCCTCAGCTCACTCACTTTATTCCTTGTGCAAGACAGCAAAACCTCCTCCTGTCTCCTCTCACATCTTTCCCGTCTTTCCTGTGACCTTTCCCTGCCGCTGGTGCTCTCCCAGGCATGCCCAGGGAATCAGCCAGTGCCGGGAAAAGTTCTCAAGCAAAAACACCGGGGCCAGCTCCCAGCCTGCCGAGGTGAGAGATGGAGGGAGAGAGAGAAACACCAACAAACACCTCCCAGCAAAACCAGCTTTGTTTGCTTCCAAAACCTGGACTTTTGGAAGTCCAGGAGACCAACAAACACCTCCCAACAAAACCAGCTGCGGCCAAACTGGGAAGGAACATTTTCCAGGAGAAAGAGCAAAACGTTTCTATTCTCTGTAAGCATTTAAGTTTTATGAACTTCCCCATCCATCACCAGGCTGGAACCTGGGCTGGAGGTGGAACTGGCTATTTCCACGTGACAAAAGCTTCCTCATGGCCTTTTCCTCCCTTGATTTAATGAACTCCCGGACAGAGGGAAAAGGTTTCCTGCACTAATTATATTTATAAGCACTGTGCCAAATTGGGCTGCACTGGGGCCACTGGTGATGACCTTGTTGCTGCTACAAGAAAAGCTCTGAGAACTGATCAGGCCTGGCTCTGTGGGCCCCACAGACTCCCTGTAATCATCCCATGAATTCCAAATGGTCAGATATTAATTAAAATTCCCCTTTTGATGCCAGGGCAGGAATCTGTCTGGGAGCCTGGCAGGACGGATGAGGGGACCGATGTGCCAAAGCAAGGGCAGGCTGCTGGTGGCTGTGGAAAAGGGCAGCACCCAGGGATGCTTAACTCACCTGTTTGAGTCAGATTTGAGTGGCTCATCCTTGTTCTGCCCACCTGGGACAGCACTCATTAAAAAAAACCAGGTTGAAAGCCTGCAAGAGGATTTGGTGGGGTTTTTTTCCCCTTTCACAATAACCTGTGAGTGTACGTTGCTCACAAAGCCGGGGGAAGCTGAGCTCTCAGATGTGTGTGGCTCTGAGGACTCAGCAGCGCGACCACTGCTGCAGATACAAATCAAATAAGGCATTTGCCAAATCCAACAGACTCTGCCACCTTTGATCATGTTAATTTTTCTGCTCCCAGTTCCTGCTGTAATGGTATTTCATGAGACACTCAGCCTTCAAAAGAGCAGAACAAAAATTCAGCTTCCCATCCTCGGGCCTTTGAAGAAAGTCTTGGAAATGTAACTCCAGTGTCAGTGTTCAAAACCCAGGAGTTGAGAGGAGAGGTCACACTTGGAGGAAGGCTGACCTGCATTTTAAAGGGTGCTGCTGGCTGGGACAAACTTTCAATGTAGGGACTGCTCCAGTCAATTTAAATTCAGCTCAAGCACTTGGGGTTCAAGGAACTCGTCAGCTTCCTCTGGAGTGCACTTTAGGGTGTTTGGATACCGAGGGTAACCATGAAGTACAACCCCCTCTCTGCACAGCAGCTGCACAAGGCATCCACCTCTTCCAGGAGCTAAAATAATATCCCAGAACTCCACAGCCTTCCAACACAAGAGGTCTGGCTGAAACGCAGCCTCTGGAGTCAAAACCTGGTGCTCATGGAGGCCAGGTTCTGCCCAGGGTGTAGATGCCCCATCCCTGGAAGTGCCCACGGCCAGCTTGGACAGGGCTTGGAGCAACCTGGGACAGTGGAAGGTGTCCCTGGACACGGCAGGGGGTGGAATGAGGTGATTTTTAAGGTGCCTTCCAACCCAAGCCATGCTGTGACTCCACGATTCTCTGTGGACAAGAGGAACATGTCAGTGTTGCAAACAGCACGAGAATAAACACGGGGAAGGTTTCCAGAACCCAGCCTTGGCCAGCACTGCAGAACAGGGGTGAGCTTCACCTTCAGTGAGTTACAGCACAGCTCAACTCTGCTTTTTGTTGTTTTTTTTTAATTTAATACACAACCTAATTGCAGTCTGAGTGCAGAGCAGGCCGGCAGCAGCGGAGCAGCCCGGCAGTAGCTCTTTGGAGCTGCTGGGTTATGAGCAGGGAGATGTTTATGGCCCCATACATTCCTGGGATAATCACTTCCCTGACTCATCCCCTGCTCCATACTTCCTAAATAATGGGCTGGAGCATCGCTGAGCAGCCCAGATGCACCTTGTGAGCAGCTTTGAAATGCAGAGGTGAGGAGTACATGGAGTCCAAGGCACTGCAGCCTGCTCCATCCTGAGGAAAACTCCTTAAAGACAAGGACTGCAAGGTCTGGTTTTTCCAAAGGCAGGGATGAGATCGGCAGGGCCCAATTGCTGCTGGATTTTAATGAGGCTTAAGCACTTGAGCTGCTGAGGAAATCCCTGCTGACAATCAGGGCACTGTGAGGTTTGCGTGTGTCCAGTTGGATGTTCGGGAAGCAGGAAAAGCAGCAGCTGCTCTGGCTGAATGAACGCTCTTCTCTCTCCCAGCACAGCCTCAGGCACCCAAAGGTCCTGCTGAGTGCAACAGGAAGTCCAGGAGACCCCACCAAACCCTTTACCTTTAGATTTACCTTCTGCTCTGCTCCCAGCTCATCTGAGGTGTGGCTGAACCCCTTTCACCACTCTATCCCAGTTTTCCCATGGGGATGACAGTCCAGGCTCTGGAAGCAGGATTCCAGAGCCCAGCACTGGCTGTTGGTGGTGGCTGCAGATCCCTGTCCATCTCTAAGGAGCTGATGACCCAAATACTATTATTGTCCAAGGGGAGGAAGCCCAGGGCTGAGCTTCAGCTGAACTGGCACATGCTGGGATGAAATGGTGCCTCTCCAGGTCCCAGAGAGCAGCAGGGAAGTGGACACAGGACACTCATGGTGGGCACAACTGAGATGACCAACGGGATCAACTCCGGCATTCCCACCTCAGCCTGAGCAGAAACAAAAGGCCAAAGGAGAAAAGGCGAAAGAATTCAGCTGGCGTCACACAAGAGTCAGGAACACCAGACCTGGTGTCTTCCCTGCCGGTCCAGACTCCCTCAATCCCAGAAAAAACAGCACATCCAAAACTTGGCACTCCAGTGGGACAGAGCTGTCTCGTGTAGGAACTGCTGGGACAGAGGGTTCTGTTCCTCCTCTCATCCCAGAAGCACCGGGCATCCTCCTCCGGGCCCCTCTCCCCGGTCCCCAGGATGCCTGTCCCATATCCCTGCTCCTGACGGCTGATCTTCCCCCTGTCCACCCTGGCTGCAGCTCCTCCTGGTGTCCCCTGCCTCCAGGAAGGCTGAGGGTTCCCAAGGGATCCAAGCTGTGTTTCTCATGGGGCAGAACACGATGGGCTGATGTCCTTCGGACTCACAGTCCCACTTGTCCCGAGCAAAGTCACAGAATCCCAGAATTCAGGTTGGAAAAGCCCTCCAAGAGCATCGAGTCCGAGCTGTGACCCATCCCCACGTTGTCACCAGCCCAGATCCTTGTCCAGGTGTTCCTTGGACACCTCCAAGGATGGAGATCCCAGAGAAGACCCCATGAAAGGTCTGTCTGAGCAGAGAACTGTCCCCTGAGGCGTCACTCCCAAGGCTTGAACACCCTGCAAATGAGGCTTCTGCTCAGAGGAGCTGCTCTTTGGTCCCTTTCCATTTCATTTTCCTTTCATTCCCAGCAGAGGGAAGGCAGCCAGAGCTGTTTTCTCCCGAGCGTGCAGCAGGAACGAGCTCTCAGTGCGAGGCACCTGGCAGCCGTGATCCCGCTCCCCTGCCCTCCCAGGGCCATCCCGCAGGGCTGCCTCGGAAAATCTGACGGCTCCTCAATGGAGAAGGCTCTGCTCTGCCACCAGGATTGTTTATTTTCCACAGCAGCTGAGTGATAAATCAAGCTGACACCGCCCAGGCACCGCGAAGCCTCCTCGGCTGCAGCGAGAGTCGTGCGAGGTTTTGTCTGCGCCGCTCGGAACATTCCCAACATTTAACTTCCCTTTGCAGCAGTGACTCAGGCACGGGGAGATGGATGAGGGTGACAATGCCAACACCTCCCTCCTCTCCCCAGGCACACTGAGCCAGGAGCTCCATCCTGGCCGTGCTGTCACAGCCTTCCCAGCACTTCTGGATCACTCCAGAATCACGGCCGAGGCAAAAATGTGGATTTTAACTCTGAAATCCTAATGCAAATCCTCAGGGCACGGCCAGCCCGGTGTCCCCTGGGAATCTGGGTGATGTTCCCAGCAGGAAAACAGCTCTGGCTGGTACCAGGGAGAATTCCAGACCAGCTTCTAGTTCCTACTTCAGACAAGAGCTGCAAGGAACTCACTCGTGTCCTGTGTGAATGTAACAGCTGAGATTTTCCAGAGAGGATCCCACCAGAACTCAAAGGCTGCCCAAGCCTTGCACGCTGACTTGCAGCTAAAAATACTCACATACCTCATTTCTTGTTGGGTTCTCTTCCTTTAGAACAGAGGAGAGCAAGGTAAGTTCAACCAGCAACCTGAATTTAAGCCACCCTAAATCTGTCCCAGGAACACACAGAGCCTAATCCCTGTTCCAGAGCTCCAGAGGTTATTCTGAAGCAAACCCAACAACCAAAACGCTGCTGTAGCATCACCCCGTGCTCAGAGATCCCAAGTTTTCAGACTTATTCTAACAGAAACTTGTGCGTATTTCGAAATCCGGGAGAGGCACAAGGTGGAAGTCCTAATCCAGGTGCAGCACCCCCGTGGTCCCACCTGTGATTTCCCAAAGCACACATTTCCTCAGGAAATCAGCAGCTGAGTTTGCACAATCCTTTAATCCCTGGGTGGAAGATCCCCATTATCTGTCCGGTACAAGACACATTATTAACGGATTATGTTTGCAGCAGGTAAAGGTCACTCTTAATGCTTTTAATGATTTAAAAATGGATTTTCTTTTCAGATTTACTATTTTCAAGCAGCTTGGCTGTGAAAGCCCTGCCCAGTAAGTAATATGAATTAAAAGGGAGAGCTTCAACTTGCTCAGTTCTTCAAAAGAGAGCCCAAAAGGGATTAATTGTAATATATGGCGGCCAGTGGAGATGTGGGAGCCAGTCTGGGCAGAAAATGCAGGCCAGGATTTCAAAACCCCTCCAAAATGAAAAACATTCCTTTAATGAGCAAGTTCAGACACGCTTGCTGTCCTCCCAGTAAGTAACAAGCGGCTCTGGGTGGCCAAATCCCATCTTTGGCTGCACAAATATCACAGGGCCTCGTTTATTTGGTCTCTTCTGCATGAATTGGGCTGTGAAGCGCAGACACCTCCCAGCCCAGGCTGCCGAGCCGGTCCCATGGCATTTGTCCATGCTGAGCCTACAGGGGAGTTTAAATGAAAGGAGAGGAGAGACAATCTCAGCTTCATCCCCCAGTTCCACTTGTTCTTTCACATGTACCCGGCCCTTTTCCCGGCACGGCAGAGCCCTGCCTCTCCAGTGGGATAATGGGATGATCATCCTTGCTGCTGAGGATCCCTTCTGCTCCTCAGCAATGCTGAGAAGTCAGGGAGGCCTCAGATGTGCAGCCAGGCTGACCCAGTGACAAAGGACAGCTTGATCAGGCTTGAGACGTTGCAGTTGGGTTCTGTCACACCCACGCAGCACAAGGAGCTCAGCAGGGGCTCGGTGCCTTCTAAGATTCAGCAATTCCCTCTGCCCAAAGAGTCTGAGCTTGGTAAGGCCAGAGCATCACAGCCAGGGATGGCACAGGCACTCAAAACCTTGCCAGAAATCCCAACCTTTGGCTGAGGTCAGAGCAAGCTCAGATTTCCAGGAGCTGTAAAATCCTGCTCAGCCCCAGGGCTGCACGCCCAGACCTCGGTGCAAATACAAACGTTGTTATTTTAGGAAGCCTCACTAATGCAAGACACCGAGAAAGAAAGAAACAAACAGGGAAGCCACAGGTGTCTCCATGGAACGGAAAATAAGGTGTCAGCTCCTGGGTGGGACTGGGCTCCATCCTCCCTGTGGATTCACCTTCTGCTTGGACCACGGGAGCCTCGGCACCGCCCTCGCACGCGCTGGAGATGCAGCAGGAGGCAGCAGCCCTGCTGTTCCACCAGCTCTCGTCTGTCCTCGGGAATCAACTCATCTGAGCAAAGGCAGAACTCCCTGGCCAGGGGCCAGTCTCCGTGCCAGGCCAGGATAATCCATGGAGGGAGTGGAGGAGCTGATGGCAGCACCTGGCCTGTTGGGGTGCACTGTGTGCTGGAAGAGAGACAGGCCCTGAGGGCCGCAGAGAGAGCCTCTTTCTTGGACCCAGAGGTGACCCTGGGAGTGCATCCAGGTCACCGGGGATGGGCTGAGAGAGGATTGTGGGTTTGTGGACAGTGCTGGGCCCATGAGATGTGATAATTGTAGTTTGTGACCTTATAGGGCATTGTTTACCTGTTACCATAATAGGCAATGTCTGTGCACTGCCCCAGGTGATTGGGGGACACTGAGGTGAACATCTTTCCTGTTTATATGCTGTGATATCCTGGTGGGTGCTGGTATTTAGGGAATTCTGAGTGCGCAGTAAAAGCTTTGCACTTCTCCATCTTGTGTGTGAAGTCCATGCCCTTGCGTGATTACTGCACTGGCCCAGCCCCCTCAGCAGATGCTCAGGGGTTTTATGGATGCGGCGTTCTCCCTCAGCGGTCACATCACCCCGTGGTGCCCTGATGCTCCCACTTGCAGGGGCGCAGCACCCTGGGGTGTGTGACAGGGTTGTCACCAGAGCAGTTGGAGGATTCTCCCTCCAGAACAAATCCAAGCTGCTCAGGGCTCCTCGGCAGGCAGCGCTCAGAGCTGATACCCAACATTGCTCTCTGCAGATCACTCTGCAGGGATGAGTTTGTCCCCCAGAGCACGGAGGGGGTGTTCCAAGAGCTGGTCAGGATCCAGGGATTGCTGTAACCACGGAGGAGCAGGGGTGTAGGCAGCCAGCACGTGGCAGCTGTCACTGGCATCCACAGCAGGAGCAGGAGAAAACCTTCCCAGCCAGGGGTGTGGGTCTGGGCAGTGCAGAGCAGATTCCGAGGAGATCGGCCCAGCTGTGGGACATTCAGCGCTGCACTGAGCTCTGCACCAGCACAGGGAGCACAGGAGGGGAAATTCAGGGTCTGCCCTGGAGCCCAGGGGCCCAAAGTGACCATTCCAGCAGCAGGAGATGTTCCAAAGGCTGCCCTGCAAGCCCGGGAGCTCCAGGAGTTTTCGCCTTGCACTCAGCTCTTTCCAAGGCTGACGCCGATCTTAGAGTTCACATGGAGAGAGCAGCACAGTTCCCTCGATTCCCATCTGGTGTCTTATAGCCTGAACAGCTTCAGGAACCATGGAATCCCACACTGGTTTGTTTGGAATGAACCTTAAAAAACTCGTCCAGTGCCACCCCTGCCATGGGCAGGGACACTTTCCACTGTCCCAGGGTGCTCCAAGCCCCGTCCAACCTGGCCTTGGGCACTTCCAGGGATCCAGGGCAGCCACAGCCTCTCTGGGAATTCCATCCCAGCCCCTCCCCACCCTCACAGGGAACAATTCCTTCCCAATATCCCACCCAAAATCTCCCCTTTTCCAGTTTGAAGCCATTCCCTGTGTCCTGTCCCTCCATCCCTTGCCCAAAGTCTCTCTCCATGTTTCCTGTCGGCTCTTTCAGGCACTGGAAGGCCACAGTGAGGTCACCCCAAAGCTGTGGGATCAGCCCAGGACAGGGGGGTTCTGGGTGTGCCCAGCCCCTCATCCCCCAACATCCCCAAACCCTTCTCCCCAGGATTCCCTTCTCCTTTCTCCCAAACCCTTCTCCACAGGATTCCCTTCTCCCAAACCCTTCTCCCCAGGGTCCCTTTCTCCCTTCTCCCAAACCCTTCTCCCCAGTATTCCCTTCTCCTTTCACCCAAACCCTTCTCCCCAGGATTCCCTTCTCCCTTCTCCCAAACCCTTCTCCCCAGGGCTGTTCCCAGCCTGTCCATCTGACACAATCACTGCATTTCCAATAACGGCAATCATTAATCCCACACCCTCCCTAACAGCCCTGATAAGTGCTTTGGGATAAGGGAACTTCAAAACATCAGCAAGTCACCTCGCACTGCCCACTCGCAATTTTCTATTGTTCCTAACAATCACTGGGATTGGATGGAGCTGGGTGGCTTTTTAGTGGGAAGTGTTTTAAAGCAAGTAAACCCTTCCCTTTGTGATCTTTCAAACACTCCATAAAAATATCATCATGCATCAAGTCTGCACAACTGTTCTATGGACTATTATGCACTTTAAACCACCCCTGAGATGAGGCACACTTAAACAAAAAGAGCTTTTAAAAATAAAATCATTTTGCATCGAGATAGCACCTCCTTGTTCTCCCGGTGCTTCGCAAACCCAAACGCCTCCCTGTACTCGTCCTTCTGATTGCCAAGTAAATGAAGAGCAGTGGTTAATGACCACCAGGCACTGGAGCACCGGGAATGGCTGGGAAGTGCAGCTCAGTCAGGCAGGGAAAAAGCTCTGAAGTTCTTCATTCCCAGGTAGTGACATCCACCTGTCCCGGGCCAGTCACCTGAGAACTTGGGCAAGGCTCTCAAAT
The DNA here is from genome assembly GCA_014706295.1 of Lycocorax pyrrhopterus obiensis. Classification (NCBI taxonomy): domain Eukaryota; kingdom Metazoa; phylum Chordata; class Aves; order Passeriformes; family Paradisaeidae; genus Lycocorax; species Lycocorax pyrrhopterus. The sequence continues at coordinate 4,542,910 of JACSVZ010000024.1, forward strand.
AAAGCTGCTCCCAGCAGGAACAGGAGATGTAAACCCAGCTCTGGAATGGGAAATCCAGGCACGGGACGCTGCAGGAAGCAGGAACAGGAGATGTAAACCCAGCTCTGGAACAGGAAATCCAGGCATGGGATGCTGCAGGAAGCAGGACCAGGAGATCTAAACCCAGCTCTGGAATGGGAAATCCAGGCACGGGATGCTGCAGGAAGCAGGAACAGGAGATCTAAACCCAGCTCTGGAACAGGAAATCCAGGCATGGGATGCTGCAGGAAGCAGGAACACCAGCAGTGCTGCTCAGCACCGTTATCTGGCGCTGATGGACGCGCCAGGTTTCTCAGACAGGCCCTAAAGGACGTCTGTGCCTGCTGCTGGTGGTGTCTGTCTGTCCTGCCCCACAGCTCAGGGCATCACCCAGAGCAGCCATTAAGCACTTTGCTCTTACAATCCAAATTGTAACGGTAAATAAACATTACAGAGCTCCAGCCCAGCTCGCAGAGTCACGGTGATTTACCCCAGCCACAGATCTCAGCCCTGTGAGTTTATTTGCCATGTCAGCCGTGTCCTGGAATGAAGGAAAGCCACTCATTTCTGTGGGCACCTTCCCTGTCCCGAATCCATTGCTCCAGTCAGACAGCGGGAGTCAAAAATCATCACATTTCCTGGCAACTGAAAAGTTACATAAGGAATTTGTTTACCCCCAGCTCCTGCACTTGGCAAACAAGGCAGGCTTTGCAGAGGCCAGGCAGGAAGGGGACAGCAGAGAGTGACAGAAGGGGACAGCAGGGCCCACACAGCCCCAAAGCACCGGGCAGTGCCCTGCCAAGGAAAGCTCCCTGAGCTGGGATCTGGCACTGCACGTGCTCCGTTCTGCACCTCTGAAGCTGTGTAGGACTGGCAGGATTGGGATTGTCCAGCCTGAAGAAAAGAAAGCTCTTGGAGAAACCTAATTGTGGCCTTCCAGTGCCTGAAGGGACCCACAAGAAAGATGGAGAGAGACTTTGGACAAGGGTCTGGAGTGAGAGGACACAGGGAATGGTTTCAAACTGGAAAAAGGGAGATCTGGGTGGGATATTGGGAAGGAATTGCTCCCCGGGAGGGTGGGGAGGCCCTGGCACAGGGTGCCCTGAGAAGCTGTGGCTGCCCCTGGATCCCTGACAGTGTCCAAGGCCAGGATGGATGGGGCTTGGAGCACCCTGGGACAGTGGAAAGTGTCCCTGCCCATGGCAGGGGTGGCGCTGGATGGCTTTAAGGTCCTTCCATCCCATTCCACGATTGCCTTGGTGAGGTGCTGAGAAGGACGCACTGCACAGCACAACCCCAGACCCACAAATCAGCTTTTTATGGTTCATTTTCAGGACTGGAGTGCCAGCTGGGCACAGTTTCCTGGTTTCCCCTCACCTCATTACTCTTTTCTCCAGTTTGCTGGCGGTGAGGAAATCAATCCATGGCGTTCTGGCTTCTCAGCAGCCCCCTCCCAGCTCTGGCATCAGAACCGGCACCCCCAGTTGGGTTCATGAAATAGAAGAATCTTCCCCTTTCCTGCAGAGATCTCCACTGCAGCTGTGACTCCCTGAGAGCCCTTTGCAGCACAAATCAGAGCTCCCACACCAGCAAGAGGCTCAGAGGTGGCCGTAGAAGGTGAGACAAAGGACAGGGGAAGATCCTCCTGCTTCTCCCAGGAGCACAGCCTGAGAGAGGCACGCGGGGCGTCACTGCTGGTCAGCAAAAGCCTTTGGGACACAGAAATCCAGGGGAAAACGGGAGGAATCTCAACAATATCCCACTTGGAGATGCAAAATACTCCCAGCAGTCCTTCCCCCACCCCACAGACAGAGAGACAGAGCAGGATGCAGCTCCATGCACACAACGAAGGCACGGGTGCAGCTCCAAGAGAGGCTTTCCCAAGTGATCCCTTCTGCTTGGGGAGCAGCCTTAAAGGGATTTTTCCTGACCCAGGGATAGGGACCAAACCTGGGTTTGCACAGAGCAGAGCCAAAGAGCCAACCCCAGGCACCATCTCTGACAAAAGCTGCAAACCCCCACTCCAAGGCCAGCAGTTCCCAGCCAGGATGGGCAGCCTGAGCCCCCCAGTCACAGCCAGGATTGGCTTCAAGAACCCTCTCCATGGACAGGAGCACGAGAAGGAAAAGGAGAAAGTGCCCCTTGGTCTGGCCTGACCCAGCAGGGGATCTCCAGGCTCATTATGCAAAGCACAAGCAGAGAAAAATTAAGTCGAGAGGGGAAGGAAATTGTTTTTGTTTGTGCCAGCATCATTTAATAAAGGCAGATTTTCCCTGCCCTGCAGCAGTCATTTGGTTGCTGAGCTGTGTTTTGTCTCTTCCCCTGACCCCTCTGTGCTTTGCTTTGGACAGACACTTTGAGAATAGCTCAGCCAGCAGCTTCCAGCCGTTATTACTAATCACAATTTTTGTGTGCCATTAATACATCGTATTGCTTTAAAGGTTTGTTTCACCACTCAACTCTCAGTCCACGTTGTCTTTCCAAAGCTGGATCAGATCTACTCATGAATTCTTTCAGGGGCTCAGAAAGAAGGAAGAACCCCCTCATTTTTCTCTAATTGCTTCAACACTCAGCCCAAATAAAATCACTCTTCTTCTGCATCTCCAAGCCAAGCACACAAGCTGGGTGCTCAGCAGGAGGTTTTCTCAGCACCACAACACATCCTGGACAGAGCCCTGCACAGAAACCCTTCACAGAAACCCTTCAGAGGAATTTTAGGTCAGTGAAGAGCAGGACTCACTGCATTGTCAAGGTGCAGGTTGAGATTGGATCTCTACAGATGGAGTCCATGACCAGCACAGCTCCAGAGAACATTTCCCACCGGTGGAATTGGATCTGTGCTCCCAGGGGGGGATGTTTGAAACCCCCAGGCTGCATTTTGGCCAACATTTCCCTGCTTGGCTTTTCCCTGTCTGCCAGGCAAAGCTGGAGGTCTGGGCACTAAAGGGCTCTCAAAAGGACTGTCCTTGCTGTTGAACACCTGGGAACTGAATTGGCTTTTCCCTATACCTTAGACTGGGTTGATTTTTTATTTTTCTGCAAGAATATTTTCATAGAATTACAGAACAGTTTGGGTTGGGAGGGACCTTGAAGACTCATCCCAGTTCCACCCCCTGCCACGGGCAGGGACACCTCCCACTATCCCAGGTTGCTCCAAGCCCCGTCCAGCCTGGCCTGGGACACTCCCAGGGACGGGGCAGCCACAGCTGCTCTGGGCAGCAGAGCTATTTTCAGAGGGTGTTCCAGGAGTTCCAGCTTTCTGCAGCATTTCCAGCACTGTCTCATTTGCTGTTTCACTGATTGTCATCAGCTCTCTCCTCTGGTTCAGAGCTCCCTGTCCAGCCTCTGCAGTGCCAATCCTTTGGCCCAGCTCTGGTGGTTCCTGCAGCCTCAGGAATTGATCATCGCCCCAACATTCGATTTTTGCTCTTCCTGCTCTCCTTTAGGGCCCTTTTGATCCCATTCCTCCGCCACCTCTGATCTGCCCAGATGAAAACCTGGAGGATGAACCTGCTGTCCCTAGGGTCGAGCTTCCCCACCAGGCTCCCTGGACACTGAACACCACCCCACAGAAGGCTTTTCCTCCATCCTACCAGACCTTTGTAGACGCTGAAAAGCTTTAGCAGAGACATTTGCCAGCTTTCTGTAGCATTTTGTGAGAGCTCTGTGTTTCTCACAGAAACTATGAAAAACATTGCTACGGGATCTGTAAACTAACTTTATCTTGCACCTGCTGTTGTTCAGCAGCAGGGTTGTTACTGTATACTGAAGAAAATATTCTCAAATTGTTGGGGTGCACTGTGTGCTGGAAGAGAGACAGGCCCTGAGGGCCGCAGAGAGAGCCTCTTTCTTGGCCCCAGAGGTGACCCTGGGAGTGCATCCAGGTCACCGGGTGTCACTGCCCTGGGAGATGGGTCAGCCTCGGGGGGTGTCCGTCCCTGCACCGCAGGCAGCAGTCACTTTCCCGCAGTGGCACTCAGAGATAGCACTTCCCGGCGGCCGCTTGCAACGGGCTGCGCTGGCTCGGTCTCAGCAGGCGCACCCAAAGCGAGGGGACCAGGTGGTCTCAGCCCCTCAGGAATTCCGGAGGCAAAAGAGGCACCGGAGAGGACCAGTCCGAGTAAACCTTCCGAGTTTATTGTCCCAAAAGCGGTGGGGATGAACTGGCCGACGAAATCAGGGGGCACCGAGGTTTTGAACCGGGGTGGCCCCGAACAAACAACCAATAGGAAACAAACCTGGAGGAGGATCCCGGGGACACAGAACCAATGGCCAGGTTACAGAGGAGGGGATTAACAGAACAAACCTATGAACAACCAAACTTATCAGAACTTTCTGGAGAAGTGGTGTGGGCTCAGAACCGGGTCTCACCCTCGGACTGGTCCTTGCTCTCTGAGTCGTCTGCCCATTGGGCAGGCATGGCGTGATGGACAGCGGGCGGACCCCGAGTGGTCCGAGGCACCCCAACAACCGGGGATGGGCTGAGAGAGGATTGTGGGTTTGTGGACAGTGCTGGGCCTATGAGATGTGATAATTGTAGTTTGTGACCTTACAGGGCATTGTTTACCTGTTACCATAATAGGCAATGTCTGTGCACTACCCCAGGTGATTGGGGGACACTGAGGTGAACATCTTTCCTGTTTCTATGATGGGATATCCTGGTGGGTGCTGGTATTTAGGGAATATTCACTGTGCAATAAACGCTTTGCACTTTCCATCTTGTGTGCGGAGCCGTGCCCCTGCGTGATTACCGCATCAAATGAATGTTTTGTAGCCTCCACCAATCATTCCAGGAGGTGGATGATCAGTGACCCATGACCTTATGCCATGCTGGCGACCCAAGTTATATAAACTGATTCGTAATTAATTAAATAAGCCATTAGAAGCTGTTATTGCTCCTGGACTTGGACTTTGTGTCGTTACTCTTCGTGGTGCAACAGCGACAGACCTTCACATCCTGCTCGCAGCTGGGACTCCAAACCCTTCCCCTCCACCCCTTTTTAACGAAGATTTGGTGATTTCTCTCCAGCCCCGAGACTCAGAGCACTCCTAATTAATTACAAACCTCCCCCTGGGATTTGCCACCTCCACCCAACCTGCAGCCGCTCCCAGACCTTCCCCAAGCGCCAGAGGCAAGGATGGAAGGTTTGGGGAGGGACGTCCCTGGCACCTTTGCAGGGCTGCACCTCAAACCTTCCCCACAGCTTTGGCCAGTCTGTGATTATGTCTCTTAATTCCCTAAAAATGGAGGTGGAAGCACAAGGCAAAGGGAACACTGGAATGAAATGTTTGCCTAAGAATGGGGGTGGGTCAAAGCACAAGGGAAAGGGAAACCTGGAATAAGATGTAGGGGAAGAGAAATGCACGGAAAAGGAGAGGTGGGGAAAAAATAAAATAAAATATAACAAAATAAAATATAAAATAAAATGAAATGAAATGAAATAAAATGAAATAAAAATAAAATAAAACAAAATAAAATAAAATAAAAAATAAAACAAAATAAAATAAAGTAAAATAAAATAAAGCAAAATAAAATAAAATAAACTAAACTAAACTAAAATAAAACAAAACAAAAAAAACAAAACAAAATAAAGTAAAAAAAAAAAAATAAAACCAGCAACTGCCATGTGGGTGCATCCCTTTCTCCGAGGATGTTCCATGACCTTAATGTCACTAAAAAGCACCTGTGTGCTGTCTCTGTCACTGAGCCAACATTCAAAGGCTTCAAATCTTGTTTTCCTTTTGTGTTCCAGCCCTAGGAGAGGAAGGACAGATTGAGCTACTCCTTACCCTTCCCTTCGTACATAATTTATCAAAAATAACAACTCCCTTTTCCCTACAACGGCTTTGAAGGATCTCTGTGTTGTGCCACAATGAACACAAAAAAAAGACCATTTTTACAAACATTGACGAGATTCACACCAAGATGCAAAAATCAAAGAATCCATCTGAAATTACCTCATTATGTAACTTTTTGTTGGCAGCAGTAGATGAAGCTTTGGCTGGTTTTATTTGGGGTTTTTTCAGGGGGTTGAGGGCTTGAGGTTATTTTTCATGTGGTTTGTATGAATGCCCTGGTCAGGTTCATTTATTTTCCTTGGTTTTTGTTGTATGTCAGCCTCTAAGAGCCACTGGGATGATTGTTTGTTTTGGGGGGGGAAGCTGGATGACTGCATTTGCATTTCTTGCACAAGGAAACTCTCACTGCACAGCCACAAACCTCAATCTCCATCTCCTGGACTCTCCAGCACCACAAATATCCCATTCCCCCTGCATTTTTCACAGGTAAAACGCCTGCCAAACATCCTGAGATCAGCTCCTGCTCTTCCCTGCAACACCCACAGCTAAAAATACTCCAGCCGCAAAATTCTAGTTTTAATCTAACACTGGAAGAAAAAAGAAATGTTCAGTCTCTGCTTGTGCTTCTGCGAAAATAAAAACTTCTAAGGAGAGAACTCCCGGAATCTCGGTGTTGGCTCCGTTTGAAGATTTGACAGAAAACTTTCCAGGTCCCCTGTGAGGAGCTGGTGCAGGATGGAGGGAATTCCAGGAATGGAGAGGTGGCACAGGATCAGTGAGGCTGGAACAGCCCTCCGGGATCATCGAGCCCAAGCTGTGCCCCATCCCCACCTCATCCCCAGCCCAGGGCACCGAGTGCCACCTCCAGGCCTTCCCTGGGCACCTCCAGGGGTGGGCACTCCAAATTTCCCCTTCCAAGGCCTGGCCACCCTTTCCATGGAGAAATTTTCCTTCATATCCAATTTAAACCTCTCCTGGTTCAACTGGAAGATGTTCCCTCTCCTCCTGTCCCTGTTCCCTGGGAGCAGAGCCTGACCCCCCCCGGCTGCCCCCTCCTGTCAGGGAGTTGTGCAGAGCCACAAGGTCCCCCCTGAGCCTCCTTTTCTCCAGGCTGAGCCCCTCCAGCTCCATCAGGAATTCTCCAGACCCTTCCCAGCCCCGTTCCCTTCTCTGGACACGCTCCAGCCCCTCAAGGTCTCTCTGGACACAGAACTGTCCCCAGCCCTGGAGGTGCCACCACAGGGGACGGTCCCTGCCCTCTCCTGCTGCCACACCACTGCTGGCACAACCCAGGTGCCCTTGGCCTCCTTGCCCATCTGGTGCCTGACCACCCTTCTTGGTGCCATTAAACCAATAAAGAATGAAAGGTTTGTGCAATTCCTGCCCCTTTTCCTCTTTCCTGAGCTTGGAGGGCAATTAAGCAACAGCAAAACCACCAGGGGGAAGCTGCTCTCCCCAGTCCTGCGGTTTCCTGCACTCGGTTCCCAGCAGAGCAGCCCAGCCAGGCATTCCCGGCTCCGACAGGAGCCTTCTGCTCCCCCTGCACTCACAGGAGGCACGAGGTGTTCAACAAACTCATAAACTCATCCTGAGCAGCTCCCAAACTCATCCCAAACCCACCCCATGACCCACACTTGGTGCAGAGCATCCCTGGTGTTGGGGTGCACTGTGTGCTGGAAGAGAGACAGGCCCTGAGGGCCGCAGAGAGAGCCTCTTTCTTGGACCCACAGGTGACCCTGGGAGTGCATCCAGGTCACCGGGGATGGGCTGAGAGAGGATTGTGGGTTTGTGGGCAGTGCTGGCCCTATGAGATGTGATAATTGTAGTTTGTGACCTTACAGGGCATTGTTTACCTGTTACCATAATAGGCAATGTCTGTGCACTGCCCCAGGTGATTGGGGGACACTGAGGTGAACATCTTTCCTGTTTCTATGATGGGATATCCTGTTGGGTGCTGGTATTTAGGGAATATTCACTGCGCAATAAACGCTTTGCACTTTCCATCTTGTGTGTGAAGTCCATGCCCTCGTGTGATTACTGCACCTGACACCTCTGTGGATCTGTTTTCCCTCCAGTGCCTGTTTCATCACCCAGAGGCACTCAAAACTCACCAGCTGCACCTCCCGACCTGTGACAGCCAACTGGACAATTCCAACCCCTTCCTTCGATGTGCCACGAGCTCTGTACAAATGTTACTCTCCGCCCTGTTCTCTTACTCTTCAACACTGATACAAAACACCCTATTTTTGCACCGTTTCAAACGGCTCTGAATTGTAGAGGCAACTCTTTATCAAAGCCATCTGAGGAGATGAAATAATTTTATCATCTATCCTTTGAAGAGCTGATTTTTTTTGATGTTGGTTTTTTTTTCCTCTCCCTCCAATATCCAGGCGGTTCCCGCAGACTGCAAAATATTCTGTTGTTTCTGTCAAGTTCTGGACAAACCTCTTGATTAACGCCCCTCTCCAAGCAATTCTCCCTCCTTTCTGGTTTTTTCCCCTCTTTTATAGCATTTGCTGAGGGGAAGGCACGTTATCAATAGCAGGGATTGCACATGATGGAATCTGATTGATAGGCTGTAATAAACGATATTATAATTCAAGCAGTGGCTCCGATAAGGTAATCTGATACATCAGAAGTGCAAGAAAGTGGAAATATCTGCACAAAATGATTGTGGCTTTTGGCTGTATTGCTGTTTTCCTCCAGCCATCCAGCACGGAGACTGTGGCAGGGAACTGAGGGGCAAAGCTCTCACATCCAGAGGAGACACACATCAATCCGATGTTTGCAGGGAGCTGGAGTGATTATTTTTAATAGATCCATCACCAAAAGTGATTATTCTTAATAGATCCATCACCAAAAGTGGTATTTTTAATAGATCCAACACCATTAGAGGGAGAACAGAGGCTGGAGGGCTCCTAAAGCTGGGGAAGGGGAGGTGATGCTCCCTGGGAAGAGGGTGGGTGGCAAAGGCTGGCTCTGGGGTTGGGGCTGTGCTGGGGTCACCCCAAAAGGAGAGACCCCACCCAGCAGGACGATGGGAGTCATGAGCTGCTTTCAGCACAGCACCTTCATCTCTCAGAAATATTCCAGCCAGACACGACTTTTCAGCAGAGAAGGGATTTCTTAATGGGCACCGCTGGTAATTAGCAGAGCCAGAGCCTCCTGTCCTGCAGCCAGGGCAGAGATGACAGCAGAGCCTCCACTTTGGGCTTCAGGGAAGGCCAGGTCAGCTCAGCTCTTCACCAGGCCACGTCTTATCACTCTGCAATTCCTCTGCAGCTGAAATAAACCCCAGGTGCTCTCACTGCCCGAAGTTCCCTCACTGCCATATCCTGAGGGAAGCTATGGAAATGAACTTTCTCCCCTCGCAGTGGCTGAAGGCAGCAGTGGCACACAACACTCGCTGCTGGCCTGGAATATGTTAGCAAATGTTAAACCAAAACCTTTGTGTAATTGGAGGAAAGAGAGAACAAAGACCCAGCAGAAGATCTGTTCTTGCACCTCTGAGGGTGGCACCAGCACCACAGACTGAACCCCCAAGTCTTGTTCAAGTCCAGGAATTCCATCAGCCAGACCCTCTCTCTCCTCCCTTTGCCCAAGGTGGTCCCGGCTGAGCTTTTCCTGAGGCTCAGGACCCAGCTGGGAGCAGCGGAGGAAGCTGCAGGTTCTACCCAGCAGCTGGAGCCCAGATCTCGTGGCTTTTGTATTTTCTGAGAACATTTTACCAAACGGCACCACGTACCAAGCAGCCTCAGCAAGTATTCCTCACTGCCCAGGGGTGTTGAGAGGATCAGCCAAAGTTTCCAGAGAAGCCCAGCTGTGGATTGCGGAGTTTTCTCCTTTTTTAAGCAGTGAATTCCTCCAGCAGGTGACTTTGGCCAGGACAGCTCCCCTGCAGATCCCCCTCCACGCTTTGGCGAGGGTTTTATTTACACACAGGCACGTTTTGATCTGCTCATTTAAAAACCTTTCAAACACATCAGCCCCAGCTGGACATCAGAACATCTTCCAGGTGGGTAACACCGGCCTGCCCTGCTCCCTCACTGGGGAGGCAGAGTCGCCCTAATTAACCTCATTATTCCCCTCAGGAAGGATTCCGTGGGCATCTTTCCTGAAGAGACTCGTGGGGAACCTCGCGTTCCTTATTCCCGATTCCGCTGCTGAAATCCAAGGGGAAGTTCCTGGTGATAAAGTCTCTTGTCATGTCTCCTCCTCGTTTTAAGTACCTGTTTTGGTTTATCTCTGATTGCTCCAGCATTTTGGTTCAGGGTCCTGCCTGCACTCCCACTCCACAGGGATTTCTCTGTGAGACTTTGGAAGTCAAGTGGTGGAATCAGTTTAATGGGGAGCCTCAGAAAAGCGTGGGATGTCGTTTGCTGAGCATGGAAAGAGCTGGGCTGGGAGGGTGGGATGAAGATGATGAGGGTTAGGAGGGTGCTGAAGGTCACTGGGGCCGTGGTCACACTGGGCCTGGTGACACCAGCATTGGCCTCACTCTTGGAGACCCCTCAGGCCAAACCTGCTCGAAGAACAAACCCAGCCCTCACTTTGTCACAAATCCCCCCCAAGGAAAAACTCTTGTTGTTCCTTCCCTGTGTTTTTTTGGACCACTCACCAGGAGCCTTTACCCTGCACCTGGAATGGTTGGGTGGGAAGGGACCTTAAACTCATCCCATTCCACCCCTGCCATGAGCAGGGACACCTTCCACTATCCCAGGCTGCTCCCAGCACCGTCCAAGCTGGCCTTGGACACTTCCAGGGATCCAGGGGCAGCCACAGCCTCTCTTGCTCCTGGAGTGTTGTAAACTTTTTTCTCAGTGGCCAAACTTAAAGAAACTCCAGTGGAAATGAAACAGAGCTCTCAGCACAAGAGAGCTCAGAGGTACAAAGAGCAGATCCTAAAAACCACCAGCTCCCCTCACCAAAATCCTTCCTCTGTTTCCTTTGGATGACATTTTCTGCCAAAAAGTAAAAACAAAACCAAATATCTGAATGAATGTATCTGATTTCTGTTTCTCTGAGAGTGAATCTCAAAAATGCATAATAATAAAAGTACCTGCATATCCATCATCCTGCCACAGTGACTCTGCAGAGCTGAACTCCCCTTTTAGCCCCTTGGATTCTCTCATCCTTTCGTATCCTGCAGGCAAAGACAAAGCTGGGCCCTGTCTGCTGCTTCAGTGCTCGGAGTCACCTCCTCTCCCTGCAGTGCCAGCATCATTCCAGACACAAATCCACACTGATCTGGATCCTTTGCAGGACCCGTGAGCTTCGTTAGGAGCTGCCCTTTGGGAACAGGTCAGGATTATCCTCCTTTTATAGATGGAAAATGGGATAACTACAAAGAGATTTCGCCACATCCTCGTAACCACATTAGAATTTAACCTTCTGCTGAGCTGGACCTCAAAGACACCTCAGCGAGGTCCACTTTATGCTGGGTGTGAGGAGGAAGATGAGGGTGGACATTCCCGAAGGATTCAGCTTCAGGCTGCGCATCCATCCCCACATGAAACATTCCCATGGATGCTTTTCTGTCCCCTAAACATGGGAAGGCAAGAAATAAACGAGGATTTCAAGGATGGAGCCATCCAGCTCTGAAGGTTTGGGGCAGGGGGCAGAGCCACCCTTGCCACACTCAGGTTGTGCAGGGCAGAATCCCCCGGCAGGTGACAGTGACAACAGGACAAGGGGCCAGCTGAGCGAGATTTCCCCTGCCCTAAACTGGCTCATCTCTGGAAAGAGAAAAGGTAAAAACTTGGGTCCAGATGCAACATCTTAAAGAGGAAATAGCTGGGGCTGTGCAGAACAGGATGGCAGTTCCAAAGACATCTGCTTTTGGAATATAAAAAAGGCCTTTATTTCTGCTCTAAAGTGCCCATAAAACCATAAGGATCCATGAGAGTCTACAATAAATGCACCAGACCTTTCCTATAGTGTGTGCAGAAGGATTTTTTGAAAGTGCATTTTTAATTATTAAAGTCATGAAAGCAGCGTATTTCTCTGTGCAGCAGCAGCCTCTCACCACAAGGATGTTTTGGGGATGGAAAGGCCCATCTTAGGTGCAACCCAATTTGATGAAGGTGAATTCTTTCAGGGAAAAGAAGGAAATTGCACCAGTGAATCAGCTCCCTGTGCTGTTCCATTTTAAAAGGGTTCCTAAAGGGTGACTCAGGGCAGGAATGGACCCACACAGGCAACAACAGCAAAAAAACCCACAAGACTTTTCCTGGAAGCAAGAGCAGCCTTAAAGAACAGGGGTGGAAGTGACTGTCACCACTTTGTCCCTGCAAAGGGCCTGTGCCAGGAGAAACACCACAGGGGACGGGCAGCGCTGATGGAATTACCCAGCTGGGGCTGCCAGGAGACCCCTCAAAGCAAAGCTGTTCCCGTAATTTCTTGGAAAACCACAACCTGGTTCCTGCCCTGATCTTCCCAACAATCCCAAGTTACTGTCAGCAGCACCTGACCAAGCCAAAGCCAGGCCCTGGGGAGGCCGGAGCAGAGCTGGACACCACTGTTGGTCCTTCCACAGCTCCTCGGGCTCACACAGAACAAAAAACCTCAACTCAGGGTAATTCAAGAATCAGTAAAAGCGTCCAAAGGAGGCTGCGAAGATGGTGAAGGGTCTGGAGGGGTCACACTGGAGGAGCGGATGAGGGCACTTGGTGTGTTCAGCTGGAGAGGAGGAGACTGAGGGGAGACTCACCAGAGGCTGCAGCTCCATCTCTGCTCCCTGTGGCAGGGACAGGACCTAGGGAAGGGCTGGAGCTGGGCCAGGGTGGGTTTAGGCTGGATTTAGGGAAAGGTTCTTCCCCCAGAGGGTGCTGGGCACTGCCCAGGCTCCCCAGGGAATGGGCACGGCCCCGAGGCTGCCAGAGCTCCAGGAGCGTTTGGGCAGCGCTGTCAGGGATGCCCAGGGTGGGATTTGGGGGTGTCTGGGCAGGGCCAGGAGCTGGATCAATGATCCTTTATCCCTTCCAGCTCAGGATATTCCATGAGTTGATAAATCCACCCCAAACAACCCAGCACAGGCAGCAGGAGGCTGCAGCTCACGCAGGAATCCTTCGCAAGGATCCTTCCACATCCCCATGCAGGTGCCCCTTCAGCCTCGTGGTTCCTCCAACTCTAAACCAAAGTTAACAACAGTTTTCACCCACAGGAGGCACAGTGAGCGTCATTTAACTGAACTCCAAAAGGTGTTCACATCTGCTGCTAATTAAGCTCAGCTGAGTTTCAATAAGCTGCTAAATCTGCCCAAGGAAACCCAGGAGTCTAGGGCAGAGGAGCTGGAAATTCAAAGCTGATTCCCCAATTCAAGACCTCAAACGGAATATTAGCTTTCCTCTTTTTTAAAAGAGAGAAAAAGGTACATTTACCAGACTGAAGAAACATATAGAAAACAAAAAAAACCCTGACAAAATGACACGGCTTCCCAAACAGACAAGAAATAAAAAATTTAAACACCATTCCCTGAAATGCGAGTTGTTCCTGAACAGATGAAATAAGGGGGGGGGGTGTGGATTCAAAGCTCAGAACTCTGGAGAGAGCCAAGCACTTCCCTGCTCGAGCATAAAATGCTTTCTGAAAAGGTTTTGTTGAACTCATTGATGGGTAATGTAAGTTACAGCTTAGTAGTGTGGCATAAATATTTTACATGCCACTACAAGGAGCTTTGTGCAGAGAGCCAGGGAAATGTGGGGGTTTATTTGCCATTTTTCTGCAGGAATCAATTCCAATTGATCCGTTTGGAAGTGCTGGTGCTGCTCCCGAGGTTCTCGCAGTCCCCGCTGTTGGTTTAGTTGGGTAAACTCTGGGAATGGAAATGGCTTTTTCTTGGTTGCACAAGCAGCAAACAGGAGTCACCTCCGGAATCTCCTCCAAGGGAATGTGCAGGATTTGTAGGAGGTGCTGGAGGTGCTTTGGAAGTGACTGGGGAAGGACATGGAGCTGATGGAGCGAGTCCAGAGGAGGCTCCAGGATGATCAGAGGGATGGAGCAGCTCTGCTGTGGGAAAGGCTGGGAGAGCTGGGAATGTTCAGCCTGGAGAAGACACCAGGGGTGACCTCACTGGGGCCTTGCAGTGCCTGAAGGGGCTACAAGGAACATGGAGAGAGACGTGGGACAAGGGCTGGAGGGACAGGACACAGGGAATGGCTTCCCACTGCCAGAGGGCAGGGCTGGATGGGATAGTGGGAAAAATTCCTCCCTGTGAAGGTGGGGAGGCCCTGGCACAGGGTGCCCAGAGAAGCTGGGGCTGCCCCTGGATCCCTGGAAGTGTCCCAGGCCAGGTTGGACGGGGCTTGGAGCAGCCTGGGATAGTGGAAGGTGTCCCTGCCCATGGCAGGGGGTGGGACAAGATCTTTATTGTCCCTCCCAACCCAAACCATTCCGGGATTCCATGGTCTGAGACACTGCTGAGAAAAACCAGCAGCACAGGGAACGAGCTGTTATTTGTGTCACAGAACGTCACCGATCCAAAAGCCCCCTACAGCCCCAGCCAGGCCCTGGCTGCCCCTGAGCTCTGTGTCTCAGGGGGCTCCAGACCCCTCCCCGGTGTGTTAGAGCTGGGATCAGCTCCTGCCGTGCTTCCTGCAGGCTCCAAGCAGCAATCCCTGCGCGGGGCAGGGGAGTCTCAGCCCTAGAGGAGAACAGGGTGGGAAGAGCTCCAGCAGCTGGGGAACCACAGCTCCCGACCTTCCACTGCCACCCTACACAGATCCATCCTGCCACTGCCACCTGTGCCACCCTACACCGATCCATCCTTCCACTGCCACCTGTGCCACCCTACACAGATCCATCCTGCCTCTGCCACCTGTGCCACCCTACACAGATCCATCCTGCCTCTGCCAGCTGTGCCACCCAAGCACAGATCCATCCTGCCACTGCCACCCATGACACCCAAACACGGATCCATCCTGCCTCTGCCAGCTGTGCCACCCTACACAGATCCATCCTTCCACTGCCACCTGTGCCACCCAAACATGGATTTATCCTTCCACTGCCACCTGTGCCACCCAAACACGGATTTATCCTGCCACTGCCACCCGTGCCACCCAAGCACGGATCCATCCTGCCTCTGCCACCTGTGCCACCCAAACACGGATTTATCCTGCCACTGCCACCCGTGCCACCCAAGCACGGATCCATCCTTCCACTGCCACCTGTGCCACCCAAGCACAGATCCATCCTGCCACTGCCACCTGTGCCACCCAAGCATGGCTCTGTCAGGCCTGCTGCCAGGGAGAGTTGTTTTCTCTGCCCCTCAATAAATGATGTCTGCAGAGCACCAGTCCAGCCAGCTCTGGGGTGTGCTCAGACGAGCACTGAGGTGGCATCAGCGATCTGCAAGGTCTGCGCTGGGCTGGGAGGGCTCAGCCACAGAGTGTGAACACAAACACCCACGGAGCAGTGACAAATTCCTCCTTCTGCTGGTGAATCAGAGCCAAGTGACAAATCAGTCACAAAGCCAGGACAGAAGTCACAAGAGTCCTTCAGTCCTCGCCCTCTCCGATTTCCTCGAACAAACTTCCATCCCAGCCTTGTTGAGTGTAATTGTTTAAACAAGGACAGCTATTTTTACATTTCAATTTGTCGTGGCACGTGTCTAAGCAAAGCAACACGAACAAAAGGGACCTGTCTTCAGCTGATCATAATGCCATCAAATTAAAAGTTTATGTTCTTTAAACACAGCAATGCCTGTCTTTGATGCCTCCAAAAAAAAAAAAATGTGGCTCGACAGAGGAAATCAGGAGTGGAGGTGGGAACCAGGTGCATCAAAAGGAGGGAAACAAGCACTGAGCTAATGAATGTGAAGGCTTTGACTTGGCTGAGTGGGATGGGATTTGTCATCCTCCAAAGCATTGTTTTTGTATGGGAAAACCAGAATATTTCAAGGTTTGTTTTTTTATTTCTAACAGGACAAATGATGAGCTGCACCGCTGGCTGTCACTCTGAGCCGGGAGTTGTCACTGAATTTATCACCTCGATGTAAGAATTTCCTCTGGACTTCTCGTCACTTTTCTACCTGCCCATTACACAGCAGGAAGCACCACATCCATTCCCAACAGAAAACTGCATCCCAAAGGCCTGGGAATAGAGCGGGGAGTGATGAACCACTGGAAACACCTCAGCAGGGGACGTGGCTGCCTCCTCCTCACCTGGAGGCCCTGAATCCCTGCCTGGGAGGGGCAGATTGGCTGGATGGGGCTCCAGGCAGTCCCTGCTGGAGGGTCACACTCCCTGGCAGGTGAGACGATCCCGCAGCTCATCCTGCTCCTAAAAATCTCAGGCTCCCACAGATTCCGTGGCATCATTTCCCAGGATGCGTGTGCTAAAATTAGGGGGGAAAAAGGTGTTCTGATTTAAATTCACCCTCCAGGCAGGCTCATTTCAGAAACTGCAGCTACTTACTCTGAAAACATTTTGGTCTGGAAACCTTATGAGATTCCAAATGTTTTATACATTTTACTGCTGAGTGGGCAAGAAATAGAGACTTGTCCTTTCGGTTTTATCAGCTCGTGTTCAAAACGATGGAGGACAGGCAGAGCTGTGACAGGGAGGCTGTTGGAGCTCTGCTGCAATTTGGGAAGTGTTGGGGTTCTCATCAGGGCCCTGCTAAAGATTTAGGGCTGCTCCTATTTCAGCTGAACCATCTTTACAAAGCCTCGCTTCAGCATCCCACAGTTCACTGGAATTCTGTCCTGTACTAGGAATAAGAGAAACAAATAAACCCAAGCCAGACACAAAAGAAAAGTCACCTCCATGACGAGCACCCTTCCCTGGCAACAGCCTCATTTCCTTCTTCTCTCGCTTATTAAAAAAAAAAAAAATTTAATTGCAGCAGCACATTTAGAAGGGAAAATAAAAGGCTTTTTATGCTGCTGCTGCTGCCCACAGGGTTAACATTTGCAAAGGGCTGAGAAAAAGCCTGCGGACATTGTAATTAAGGGCTCTGAGGGCTCCTCCCAGCACACGCGGGGTCACCGCAGTTCCTGCAGCTCTCTGGGCTCCACCAGACTCCAGCACATCCCAGTTGTACCAGCACAGCACGAGCCTGGCTGGGGCTCTGTGCTCAGGGATGCAAAGCTGCAGCCCCCAGCAGCAGCACCCGCACAGGACGTGCTCCGGGACGTGCCTCGAGTTGTGCCAGGGGAGGTTTAGAGCCAAATTAGGAACAAAATTGGTCACGGAAAGGGTTGTAAAGCATTGGAATGGGCTGCCCAGGGCAGTGGTGGTGTCACCATCTCTGGAAGTGCTCGGGAAACGTGTGGATGTGGCACTTGGGGATGTGGTTTAATGGTGAACACGGTGGTGGTGCTGATGTCTCAGGTTTTAACTTTTACATTTCTCAGATCCTGCACTGCCCGGTGTGTAACTCTGGAGTTCCGTGTGCCCTGTCAGCTGCTGCTCTCTCATGCTGGTCAGACACAACAAACCTCTCCAGGTTTGCTCTCCAAGGACACTTCCATTGTCCCAGGCCCCAAAATGTGTAAACTAAAGCCACTAAAGGGATGATGCCTGAAGAGGCCTCCTAGAAACGGAGACTGGCCAGGAGTAAGGGAATAAAGGTGGGTATTTATTTGAAAGGCCTTCAAAGGTCCCCCTGGGGAGCCAGAGGCCACTGCCGAGATGGACCCCGAGATGGACGGCAGCTCACGAGTTCTTCACACTGTTATAGGTTTGGGTCATTTGCATATCAGGGTTAATTCTCCAATTAAAGCTTCAGTTAATGATGTCATTCCCCTCAGCTCGCCCCCCTCTAGAAGCTTTTGGTTTATACTTTTGGGCCTAGGACGGTCTGGGTGTCCTTGGAGAGCAGGCCCGGAGAGGCTTTGTTGTGTCTGCCTGGCACGAGAGAGCAGAAATGAACAGGCTACAAGAAACTCCAGAGTTACACACCGGGCAGTGCAGGATTTGAAAAATATAAAAGTTAAAACCTAAGGCATGGGCAGGGGGGGTTGGGGGGTTGGGCAAACTTGGGGCAATTACATCATGAACTGAGGTTATAATTGGAGAATTAACCCTGATATGGAAACAGACCAAACTTATAAAAGGGTGAAGAACCCATGACCTGGGGTCCATCTTGGCTGGAGCCTTTGGCCTGCCTAGAGTGTACCTTTGAAGGCCCTTCCAATAAATACCTCCTTTTATTCTCTTATTCTTGTCTAGCCCCTGTTTTTAGGTGGCCACCCCAGGCATCAGTGCTGGGCTGAGGGCTGGACTTGGACATCTCAAAGGTCTTTTCCAGCCTTCTGGATTTATGAACCATCTCCCAGAGGCCTTGGCTTTGCCAGGGATCTCCCTTGAGCTCTTCTGAGGGACAGCAACACCCTCCTGCCTCCCAGGAGGGAGAACAGCTCAGGAGCACAGTGACACTCCCAGGGACAGCCACTCGTTGTCCCTGCCCTCCCTCCAGGCACCCAGGAGGAACCCAGCTTGTTGCCAGGATGCCAACTGGGAGCTGGCCTGGCTCTCGAAGCAGTTCTGGTTTCTGCCTCTAAACGGAACAAGTTTGCTAAGATGTCATCAAAGAAGAATTAACGTGGAGCAGTCAGGAGAAATTTCCATCCCTAACACACCTCTTTCACTCTCTGTGCCTGCCTCATTAAGGAGGCTTCAATGAAACCCTTTCAAAAACACACGGCACAAAAACAATGGAGTGATTGCGGTTTGTGAGGAGCTGGGATGCAATTAGCATATGAACATCAAACTGGTTCTGCAATCTCCAGCAGCTCTGTGCTGTCTATATCTTTTTACATTCCCAGGTTTTGGGTTTTGGCTATTTTTTTTTTGCAATTCTGTTCCAATTCCTACCCCTCAGCTGAAGTCCAAGGTTCGAATAACCAGGGCCAGGTTGGGCAGGGATTGGGACTGGTCTAGAGGAAGGTGTCCCTGCCCATGGCAGGGGTTGGAATGAGATGGGGTTTGAGGTCCCTCCCAACCCAAACTGTTCCAGGATTTAGTGAGCAGCAGGAAAACTGTCCAAGGGAGTGGTGCCAAGCAGCACAAACTCACAGTGGGTTACACAGCAGTTCCTGCCAGCACCCGGGGCACAGGGAATAGTTCAGGTGACAGCAGGCAGAGGTGAATGAATGCGTCACTAGAGAGCCTTGGAACATCGTCCCAGTCCAACAGAGCGCTGGGAAACAGCTGCTTCTCCTGGGATCTGTCAGAGACAACAGCTCCGGGGGTTTGGATCTTCATTCCCTGTGAGCCACGCAGGTGTTACCCTGGGAACAGACCGGGGCAGGTGACAGGGACTGCACCCAGCCCATCCCCGCAGCCCAGAGAAGCTCACACGTGCAATTCCCCTGCAGCCTGTTAGTGATCAGCTCGTTAAATAATCAATAGTTACCGTGTGGGAAGGTGTTGGGGTGCACTATGTGCTGGAAGAGAGACAGGCCCTGAGGGCTGCAGAGAGAGCCTCTTTCTTGGACCCAGAGGTGACCCTGGGAGTGCATCCAGGTCACCGGGGATGGGCTGAGAGAGGATTGTGGGTTTGTGGACAGTGCTGGGCCTATGAGATGTGATAATTGTAGTTTGTGACCTTATAGGGCATTGTTTACCTGTTACCATAATAGGCAATGTCTGTGCACTACCCCAGGTGATTGGGGGACACTGAGGTGAACATCTTTCCTGTTTCTATGATGGGATATCCTGTTGGGTGCTGGTATTTAGGGAACATTCACTGTGCAATAAACGCTTTGCACTTTCCATCTTGTGTGTGAAGTCCGTGCCCTTGCGTGATTACTGCAGGAAGGCTTCCTGTTTCCTCTACACATCTCATCCTGCACGATCTTTGTGCCCCGAAGCAAAGGAGGAGACTTCTCTGAGTCTCGCTTGGCACAGATGGGAGGCTCAGCTCGGGGCGCAGCAGATGGGAGGACGCTGCCTGCGATGCTGAGGAGTTAATAAACGTTTCCCTCCAGAACCTGGCTTCATTTCTCTTTTCTCCACGAATTAAGAACATTTCTCCTGCCCTGTTCACCACCTCCTCTGGCCCATCCACTGAGTCACTTGGATCCTCTTAGGTCTGGCTTAAACACAGCTACTCCCCCTCAGTGCTCCTGGTGGCCCTGTCATCGTTTCCTGTGTGAGAGCTTTACACGCTGGATTTACACAGGAATTTGAAAAGCAAAGAATTACACAGCACCTGGGCCACCCCTCTCTCGACCATCCCTGTGTCCCACCACCACGATTTCATTTACTGTCAATAACTGCTTACTTCAGGAATTAATCCCTTGCAGCCACCCAGGAGGTTCAAAATCAGGATTTTCAGTGTTAAAGCCACAGCTGAAACCAAAGAAACAACGCCATTAGTTAGGAGCAGCAGCCAAATAGCACAATTCTTACAAAGGTGAATTGTTTCCCCTGCTCTCCAAAGGCTGCAAAGACAATCTACCTTAATGAAGAGGCACTGAAAGCAATTCCCAGCCCACGCAGCCCTGAGGTGGCAGAGCTGTGCTGGCATTGAGCTCACAGAACTGTTCTGCTCTCAGCAGCCCCTCATTCCTGCCCCTCGCTGCCTCCTCTGGCTCTTTGCTGTTCCACTGTGCCGCTGAAGTGTCAGAGCTGTGAATATTCCAGCCTTTCCAGCTGTTCCATGGAAGAGGTTCCCCTCTTCCCCAGCCACAGCAGGAGGGAAGGTCATTTCTGCCTCCGCTGCTGTCCCTGGCTGAGAGGAGGTTAATAAACATTTATAGGGCTAAATGCTCAAAGGTGCAAACAATCGAGTCTTTTGCAAATGTCACCGAGTGTGACAGAGAGCGTGCAGATCCCTGAGAGTGTGATACAGAGTGTGCAGATCCCTGAGAGTGTGATACAGGGTGTGCAGATCTCTGACCATGATCACACAGAGTGTGCAGATCCCTGAGAGTGTGATAGAGAGCGTGCAGATCCCTGAGTGTGCAGATCCCTGGATGTGTGGTATGGAGTGTGCAGATCCCCAAGAGTGTGACATGGAGTGTGCAGATCCCTGCCAGTGTGATAGAGAGTGTGCAGATCCCTGACCACGATCACACAGAGTGTGCAGATCCCTGGCGGTGTGATACGGAGTGTGCAGATCCCTGGATGTGTGATACAGAGAGTGCAGATCCCTGATCATGATCACACAGAGTGTGCAGATCCCTGAGAGTGTGATAGAGAGTGTGCAGATCCCTGGATGTGTGATATAGAGTGTGCAGATCCCTGGATGTGTGATACAGAGAGTGCAGATCCCTGACCATGATCACACAGAGTGTGCAGATCCCTGGATGTGTGATACAGAGAGTGCAGATCCCTGACCATGATCACACAGAGTGTGCAGATCCCTGGATGCGTGATACAGAGAGTGCAGATCCCTGGATATGTGATATGGAGCGTGCAGATCCCTGGATGAGCCCCAGCAGGGTGGGCAGCTCCGGCCTTTGCTCACACAGACAAACACAAACTGCTCTGACACATCCACACAGATCCAGAGCGGCCCTGCTGAGAAGGGATGGGGGAATGAGGGGCTGGAAGTGTTCAAGGCCAGGTTGGACAGGGCTTGGAGCAGCCTGGGACAGTGGAAGGAGTCCCTGCCCATGGCAGGGGTGGCACTGGATGGGATTTAATGCCCCTTCCAACCCAGGCCGGTCTATGACAATTATTCCATGAGGACGACTTCCATTGGCTCAACTCCCACTCTGAACATCAAAGCAAAGCTCTCCCAGGCCTTTTGGCCAGTTCAGGGACCACTGATATCCGTGACAGAGCAATTCCAAAAGAACACAATTCCAGGACCTCACAGACACACAACAGACTCTGTCCCAGCAGTCTGCAAACTAAACACACAAGAAGGGTGACTTTGCTCCGTTTTGCCAACAAGGCAAGTGCCCAAAATTCTACAGAGCCCCGTGCTCAATAAAACTGCCTCAATCCCAGCATTTCACATATGAACTCACATTTAAAGGTATTTGGTAACTCCCCAAGTGTTGGGGTGCACTGTGTGCTGGAAGAGAGACAGGCCCTGAGGGCCGCAGAGAGAGCCTCTTTCTTGGACCCAGAGGTGACCCTGGGAGTGCATCCCAACAACCGGGGATGGGCTGAGAGAGGATTGTGGGTTTGTGGACAGTGCTGGGCCCATGAGATGTGATAATTGTAGTTTGTGACCTTACAGGGCATTGTTTACCTGTTACCATAATAGGCAATGTCTGTGCACTACCCCAGGTGATTGGGGGACACTGAGGTGAACATCTTTCCTGTTTCTATGATGTGATATCCTGTTGGGTGCTGGTATTTAGGGAATATTCACTGTGCAATAAATGGCTTTGCACCTCTCCATCTTGTGTGTGAAGTCCATGCCCTTGCGTGATTACTGCACCCAAGCACTGCATCATCGCTGAATTTTGGCTGCTGGGGTATTGTCCTGTACCTGCTGCTCTGCATCCCATTGTGCAACCCCTGCATGTTCCAAAGCACTTTGTGCCTCTGTAGAAGGAGTCAGAGGTGCTGCTCCTTCCATCCAGCACAGGATTGAAGCAGCACCTCCCCCAAATTGCCCCAAAATGCAGGGTGCGGCTTTTACTCGAGCAGAACTTGTCATTAGGAGGACAGAGGGCTCAATCCTAACGTGGCAAATCACACACCCTGCAAAGGGCGATGGGGAATGTAAAAACATCAGGGGAAAAAAAGGCAGAAATTGCAGTTATTGAGTGAACGAGGTAAAAGGAAAAATGCGTGCCCTGGCAGGTGACCTCCTCCAGGCTGCTGTGTTCCCCGAGAGCTGCGAGTGTTTGTGCTGCAGCTTCAATAGCTCTGGATTCCGGGGCCACTTTGCGCTGAGAAATGACAATAATTTCTTTGTTTGTGCATTAATGGAAAGGGGAGGAATCAATCTGACCAGCTTGGGGATGAATCTTTAATGCAACGTGCAATAATGTGCTGTCGCTGGGTGAGGATGAGCCATAAATAACACGGAAAATCCTTTCCCTGCTTGTTTGCCTCTCAGGCCATGTGCAGCACCCTTGGTGACACCCAGAGATTCTCAGTTCCCAATCTGTGTGTCCTGGGGCTTCCAAAAGGAAGGATTTCTAAATTCCTGCCAATTAATTGCGTTATTTCTACTCTTGGTAGATTTAAAGCGAGTTTTTAAATGTACACAACGGGTTTTGCAGCCTCTTCTTGTTTCCCCTCTCAGTCTGTGTGCGGGGCGTTTATTTGAATTATTTAAGCCCATTGAAGTCACCTGAACACCAGACTTTTCCAGAAGTGACATCAGTGCCCAGGAACTGCTGACACTGTCAGCCTTCCTGACTCAGCCATGGAGCCACTCCGGGGAAATGGAGTTAGAACAGGGAATATTGAGTTTTCCCCATGGATTTCCACATGGAGACCAGTTGTAGAGGCACAGGGATGGGAGATTTCCAGGCTCCATTGGTTCAGGTGACTCCACACAGGTGCTGAGTGACATCCATGGGCAGCAGGGACTGAGGTGGGACCAAGGGAAGATTTGCCATCCTGGAATTTCATTATCAGCCAGATTTGCCATCCTGGAATTTGATTATCAGCTGGATTTGCCATCCTGAGATGTGATTATCAGCCAGACTTGCCATCCTGGAATGTGATTATCAGCCAGATTTGCCATCCTGGAATTTGATTATCAGATGGATTTGCCATCCTGGAATGTGATTATCAGCCAGATTTGCCATCCTGGAATTTGATTATCAGCCAGATTTGCCATCCTCGGATGTGATTATCAGCTGGATTTGCCATCGTGGAATTTGATTATCAATCAGATTTGCCATCGTGGAATTTGATTATCAATCAGATTTGCCATCCTGGAATTTGATTATCAGCCGGATTTGCCATCCTGGGATGTGATTATCAGCTGGATTTGCCATCCTGCCTCCTGCCCACTGCTAACACCTGGAGCCCGACCTTCCTCAGGTAATTCCCACATTCCAGAGGGGAGGTCCTGTGCTAAAGCCCTGAACCCATCTGACCCAGAGGAGGGGACACAGCATCTTCCTTATCGTGGGCATTTAAGAGAGACACAGGGATGAATCCCACACATGGATTATGATCCAGAGCTCAGCCAAACCCAACTGAGAGTCCTCACACCCCAAAAGCCAGAATCCTCCACAAAACCAGGACAAATACTCAAAGCCAATTCCAGAATTTTCCAGAGGAGTTTCCTCAGAGCACACAAATCCTGCACTCCCCACCTTTGGCAGCACTGGCAGACCAGGAGTCCTGGCTGTTGGGAATTCTTCTGTTGTTCTTTCCAAGCTCTGTTTTGGAAACCAGCCAGCCCTATTTGCTTCTCGGGCAGAGGATATGGAATTACCGTAAATTATATTGAAAAATTAGATTTATTCACCGCTGTGATAATTGATCTCCCAATCTGTCTCGGAGAGTTAGCAGCTGGTAAGAAAATAAAATGCAATTTAAATTTTTATTTATTTTTTTAAAACCCCCCACTTTAATTCAAGCGTGACAACAAATAAGGGGGAGAGGACGGGGTGAGTTTCTCACTTGCCAGTCCTCATATTAAACCCTGATGATAAGAAAACAAAGCAAGAGGTGGTTGCAGAGGTGTTTGAGAAATTCACAGTGCGCTGGCATTAAGCAGCACAGCTCTGCAGGGGGGTTTGATACCCTTGCACATAATTATGTGTAATTGCACCTCAGCCCTGAGCAAAGGGATCATGGCCAAGGACGTGCCTGGAGTGGAATCCCCGGGCTGGGCTGTCACTCTGCTGGAGCTGCTGCTATTGATGTTGACAAACCAACATTCCACAAGTGACTCCAGGAATCCAGCTCCTCTGTCAAAGCCTCTCTAAGTGGGCCCATCAAATCTCTGACTGTTTTCTCTCGGGCCTTCAGAGGGAGAAGAACCAGCCCCAAAACCTGGCGTTCGTGATGGCTCCTCTCATTAAGGCTCTTCTCTGTCAGCCCCTGCTCAAATCACATCACACATTACAGATGGAGACAGGATTTGGGTTTTACACCGAGATTAGCTCCGAGGAAATGTATTTTTATCTGCTGGGAGCAGAAAGAAAGAACTCCATAATTCACCATAACCCAATCACTTACAAAGTGATCGGCCAAACAGCGTTTGCAGGGGCTTGAAAAATCTCATGCTGTCATCAGTAATAAAACAAGAATGATAATCCTGCTCCCTGGCTGAAGGGGAGCACGGCAATGGACACGTCATTAAAAGGCAGGATAACGGTGCAAGGGAGAGGGGGAGATCCTGGCTGGAGCCAGCGCAGTCTGGCAGCCCCATTTACAGCAGCAGATGAACACCACGGGTTCTTAGAATTGCCAGCCCCTGAGCTTGGAACGTGGAGCAGCTCTGACTTCACTTCACAGCATCACCGAGGCTGGAAAAGCCCTTCAAGGTCATCAAATCCAAGCTGTGCCCAGTCCCCACCTTGTCACCAGCCCAGAGCGCTGAGTGGCACATCCAGCCCTTCCCTGGACACCTCCAGGGACGGGGACCCCAAACCTCCCCGGGCAGCCCCTTCCCACTTCCCTCTGTCCCTCCTGGGGATGAGGAGCAGGGAGGTTTGGGGGAATTCAGCACTGAAAGGGAAGTTTGGAAAGACCCAGTTCTCCCTCAGCCAGGGGAGGAAACAGGGAGGAGGAAATAGAAGGAAACAGAAGGAAATTGAAGCAAACAAAGAAACAGAAGGAAACAGAAGGAAACAGAAGGAAACAGAAAGAAATAGAAAGAAATAGAAGGAAATAGAAGGAAACAGAAGGAAATAGAAGGAAATAGAAGCAAACAGAAGGAAACAGAAGGAAACAGAAAAAACCAAAAGGAAACAGAAGGAAATAGAAAGAAATAGAAGCCAACAGAAGGCCTGAC
This sequence comes from Lycocorax pyrrhopterus obiensis, assembly GCA_014706295.1. Classification (NCBI taxonomy): domain Eukaryota; kingdom Metazoa; phylum Chordata; class Aves; order Passeriformes; family Paradisaeidae; genus Lycocorax; species Lycocorax pyrrhopterus. Next base: position 4,568,561 of record JACSVZ010000024.1, read on the forward strand.
CTGACACTCAGGCCAGCAAGTCAGACTGAAATATTTCACCAGTAATTCACAGCTATTGGACAAATATAATTCATCCTTGCTGTATTAGAAGCTTTGATACATCATGAAACAAATTATTAGCTGGAGTGACCTTTTATTTTCTAATTACAACAGTAAATAACATCACAGAAATAAAAAAGTAGTGCAGAGAATCCCAATAGCAGCAGTGCCACGAAAACCAAACCTTTCTGGTGGCACAGGGAGGGTTAATCAGTCTGAGAATTGAAAATCATTTTGTTCCACACTTGTGCTGTGGCATTTGCACAGATTATCAGTGGGGTACAGCAACAAGAGCAACTCACGTAGCTTAAAAAACCACATTATTTGTATATATATTATACACATATAATAACATCTAATGAAATAACAAGCAGCCAGGCAGGCCAAGTGTATTTTTGTTCTCTAATCTTCACGTCCAGAAGCCACCTCACTTGCAGGATCATCCTTCTCTGTCTGCAGTATTGTTCCAGCAGTTGAGTAGGTTAAGAACATTTGTATTATTATTATTATTATTCCCACTATTTCTGATTTGCATGCTAATAGTTATCTAGCAGTTCAGATCTCAATTAGGAGCCCACACAGCACAATTCACGGCGAGGTTGTAAATGTGGAAATGTACTCGGGCTCACAATGAAGGCAGCTCATCACCCAGCACTGGGGTTTAGTGTTATTAATTTGGTGTCATTGAAAGGCTTCAGAGTGCTCGCTTCAGTTAATGCACGTTCCTGGATACACTGGCTGCTTTTTATTGTGATGGATTTTATGTTTCAATCATGCAAAGTCGCCCAGGGCCTTTCAGCAGGGCTTTTTTTCTTTCATAAAATCAAGGAAAATGAAATGTGTTGGTCCATCAGCGCCTCTCCAGCAGGATTCTCCTCATCAGCACTTGGGATGGAACAAACCCTGCTACAAAAAATGGAATTTCTCGAGCCAGTCCTGAGTAAGAGCAGCGGTGAGGGGGCTAAATGGGGATTAATTACTGCCTGAATAAACTCCCATCCCTTAAAACCACACCATCATCATCACCCCACACCCCAAGTCCTCACCCTGGAGTTCCCAGTTGTGCCCTACACCTTCTGTACACCTTTGGAAAAATCCTCTTGTGCCTCCAGTTCTCAGTTTTCCCTGGTTTTCCCATTTTTTTTTGGCTTCTCAGCATGGTCGGTGTGACTGCCAGTGCACTGAGGGCTGTGAAACCAGGACACAGAGCCAAGGGCAGCAACAACCTCTGCAGAGAAACCACAAACACTAAAAATAAAGGGGTGTTTTGGCCGGCTAAGGGCAGAGCTGACTCGTTCTGCTTATTTAGGAGGTTTCAGTAACGGTGCTAACAGGTTATTGGGACGTGATTTCAGGGTCGTGTCCCCCAGCACGGTGACAACGGCCACCTCAGCAGCTTCTGACACGCAGGAGCCTCTCCTCCCTCCCTTCCTGCACTCAACAGCAACCTCCAGGTAATTATCCACAAGGGCAGAGCCCCTGGAGAGGCCATTTCTCACTCCACTGCTGCTCAGGGGCCACCAGGTTAAACAAGTGATGGAAAACCTCCGGGAGCTGCTCTCCTGCTTCCCCTCGCAGCCCCTCGTGCGCGTGGGGGTCGTGTCCTCCCTCCTGGGCAGGGCTTGGAGGCACCTTGGGGAGGCAATAAAGTGGTGGCAGCACAGGAGACATCTGGCTCGTGGGCAAATGACAGCTGCAAAGAGGGAGGAATGGGGTAAAAAAAGCTGCTGGAAATGTTTTTGTAAAAGCCACGAAGCAAAAAAACCACCCCAGGTTTTGGGGAAAATCACGCTCCAGTTTAGCCAACTCCAATACTGGGAAGTGTTTAAGGACCAGTGGAACCACACACAGCTCCTGCTTCCACAGGGAGTGAGTCACATCCCTGGGACAAGGGGTATTTGCAGATGGAAAAGCCGTGGTCCCTCCCACCAACCACCTCTGAAGGACTTTAAAAATGCTGCTAACAGCCCGAAAGGAAGCAAAGCAAACAGGGGGAATGGCAGTGGAGGAAATAGAGAGGAGGAAATGGAAGGAAACAGAAGGAAATTGAAGCAAACAGAGAGAAACAGAAGGAAACAGAAGGAAACAGAAAGAATTGGAGGAATGGCAGGGCTGGAGCAGCACAGAGCGACGGCTCCTCTGGGGATTCTGGCTGGATTTTGGCACCTCCCGTGCTGTGAGCAGAGAAAAGGATCCAAGCACTGGTGTGCTCACCAGACCCCTCTGATCATCAGCCCTGCAAGGACTCCTCATGATTAAACACAACTCAAAGGAGGTTTCTTAATCGTGACTCATTACTATGGTAACACCAGGCAGTCAAAGGGAATTATGCAAGGTCCTCCCCAGGGGTGGGAGAGGGAGAGGCAGCTCCGGTCACAGAGCACCTGGAGCTCAACAGGTGAGGCAGGGAGGGAGAACAGAGAGAAAAACCTGGCCCAGGCTTCTCCCCACTAATTAGCAACTCAACAATTAATACTGCAGAGCCACCTGGAAGCCCAATCTTTCCCTGAACCACTGGGCCTGGTGCTGTACAAACCACAGGCTGCTCAGAGACAGAATTCTGGTTGCAAATCAAAAGGCTGAGGGAATTGGGATTGTTCAGCCTGGGAAAGGGACACTTTGGAGTGTCCTAATTTTGGCCTTCCGGTGCCTGAAGGGAGCCCACAAGAGGATGGCAGGGGCTGGAAGGAGATGATCCTTAAGGTCCCTTCCAACCCAAACCATCCTGTGATCACATCCTGCAATAAACACAAAGTTTCTCACTGCTGAAGTGAAAGAGGAGGAATTTACCCCAAACCACACCATGGAATCCTCCACTTGCACATTCCCTTGAAGCCTGACTTGGGTAGGGCACTCTCCCCGGGGTGCACATTGGTGTCAGCACAGAAATGGACCTATCATTGTTATTTCTGGGCTCTGTTTCACACCACAGCCTCCAAAAAGCACTTGTTGCATTACAGGGGGGAGGGGAAATAAAAACCCTTTTATATCCCTACAAGGAAATGATTAGATAATTACTCAGCAGTAAAGCAGAACATATAAGAAAGTGCTGTTCTCATCATCATTCCTTGAAGCATCTTGTCATTATTATTAGGAAATGATCTATTTGTGCCAGGCTAATTCATATGGACTGTAATTCCAGGACATAAATTACCCTGCCATGTGTACTCAGAGCAGAGCAACAGCAGCAGAGGTGCTGAATGTTCAAACCAATTTGTTAACAGGCTTTTCCTCCCCAACCTACTGCCCTCCTTTTCAATCTGCTGCATCCCAAAGAGTTTCCAAGGGCAGATATCCATATATATTTATTAGGAAGCCGTGCCCTAAAACATCTGAGGTTACCTCTTGGAACTTATTCACAGGCTCTGTCGCAGGGAGAGTGGTTTAATGGTGCAGGAAATACATCTCTGTAAAGCTGTGTACATCCTGCTTTAGTGGTGACAGAGAGATTATGGTCCGTCAAATAAGTAAATTAATTTAGTGCGTGTGAAGGAGGACGGCAGCAAAGGAGAATTCCCCTCGTGAAACTCGTTCCAAGCACCAAACTCCTCTTTCCTTGTCCACAACCACTGAGCAGCTTCCAAGAGTTCTCCAGAGTGGCCAAAATATCCACAGATATGAAAACACCGATAGATATGAAAGATATGAAAATAGATTCAGAAGAAGTGTTAGAAGTGTTTAGAAGGTTCTGGAAAGGTTGGGACAGAACCTCTTGTCCCTCAAGTCTCAGTGGTCAAATAGTTTTTCTTCCTTGCCCGCCTGGTACCCACCCCAAGGTGAAGAAGTGCAGGGACTTCTCCCCACAAAAGGATGACAAATTCCTCATCCCTCCCCATCAGAGCCTTTCCCCTCACGCTCTGAACACACACGGATCAGCTCTGCCTGCCTTGGGTCTTTTTTTTTTTTTTGGCGAAGTTTCACTTTCTTCAACCATTTCTCACCGAGAGAGCGAACGGAGGCGAATTTTAAACAAACCCCGAGCTGTGACTCCACTGCCTTTGGCATTTCTCAGCCCTGTTCTCACTCTGTTAAACACCGGCTCTTTGCAGAGAGGGAACAGGGGCTGACAATCCGTGGCTCTGCGTAACAAAAACCCCGTTTAGTCGAGCAGTGGGGGACGGAGTCTCTTCAGGAAACCAGATAATCCAGAAACTGGTGCTAATAAGTTATTGACTTTCCCACTGCTCTTCCAGGAGCAGCTCATGGCTTCCGGTAATCGCTTTGCTTCCACCCTCAGAGTCCAGCTGTGGCTCTTGGAAGAGCTCATTTATGGCAGCTTGCGATAATGGGATATTTTAGCAATGTCAGCTTTTGCACGAGATATAAAAATCCGCCGATTTACTGCCCCCTGCTCCCAGTGCAATCGGAAAAGGCAAAGAAGCCCATAAAGTGTGTCTGAGTCACATTTAGGTGAACACGACTCCCCTTTCCTGCCCTGCCCATGTTTGGATCGAGTTCCCTGCCAGGCACGGAGGACCCGCGTGTCCTTCCTGCCCTGCTGATGCTGTGCCAGGAGCTCAGCTCGGCTGCAGATGTGGCTGCCACGATGCTGCCACCTGAGAGCTGGGAGATGTTATTTCGCTCCAGTCTCTGACACCGACCCCTCTTTGTCCTGCCCAAGAGACAGAATCACACCAGGGTTGGAAGGACCACGCCGGACCCGCAGGTCCTGCTCTCCCCCCGGCCTGTCCAGGTGCCCGGGGTTGTTCCTCCCCTGGTGCAGGATCCGCTTTTCCCTTTGCTGAATTCCAGGCAGTTCCTCTGTGCCCACCTCTCCAGCACTCTGGGGTTCTCCTCCCAGTTCTGTGTCACCAAAGAACTCGCTGAGGAGGCTCCTGCCCCTTCAGCAAGGCATTGGTAAATAAATTAACCCTGGGCCCAGGACTGGAATAGTCCTGAACCTCGAATAGTCACAGAACTACTTCTGATTCTGGTCCTGGCCTGGCTCTCCAGGACACCCCCACAGCTGGAGCTAAATTTTAAATGTAAGGCTTTAAATCAGGCAGCTTGAGCACAGCCAGATGAGGGTTTGGAAGTGCTGGTTCCAGGATTTACCTGAGTGAAATTCAGGGCAGTTCTCAGGGCTGCAGCTGTGAGCAGATGTGACACAGGCAGCTCTCTCCTCTAATTGCACCAGACTGCATCTTCTTGGGGACCTGGAGTCTCTTCTGCTGCCTTTCCAAAGCACCTGGCACAGCAACATGTTGATGCAAGGAGGCTCCCAGGCAAGGATCTGATGCTAATTAAAAAGATGAGCACGCCAGACCTTCAGTCTATAAATCAACAACATCCCCTGCCACGACCACACAGTCAATTTACAGCAGCTGAGTTCTTACTGCAGGGGGGTGACGCTTCAGCAGTAGGCAGAGCTGCCCACAGGTAACCCCAAAAAATGCTTCACATGGACCAGGGAAAAAATGCTTTGTTAGCAGGGCTGGAGGAGAACAGAGGGAGCGCTTTCTGGGCTGGTGGCACTTGGAAGGCACCCCTGTGACTTGGGAAGGTCAGGAAAGGCTTTAGAAGAACCAGGGTCTCTCCAACACCTGCCCTGCTAATGAGGCACATCCATCTCCACCCAGCACACCCAGCGTCCTTCTGCCTTTGGTGCAGCTGATTTAGGAAAACCAAGACTTGCACATTGGTGTTTCCAATAAATCCTGACTAAATAATCACAGCTGGGCCCTTCTGCCCTTAAAAGCTGAATGTTTTCTACAGTAGAGAGGGAAGTTTCTTGATATGATGGCAGGAGGGAAAAGGGGGGCAGGGAAGACTTTCTGGAGGTGGAAGGAGAGAATAATAAATATATTTTCCCCCTTTAACTGAGGCAGCTTTTACAGCGAAGCTAAAACACTGCAGGGACTCCTGGGGATCAGATCCTGTCAAAGGTTTGCATTTCATGGCTGAGCTTTGAAAGGTGAGGGCAGTGCATTTGCTGGGAGACAGAATGATAACTTCGTCCTTCAGGCTGAAAGAACAGAGCTGAACATATTTCCATTCAAACAAGAGCAGAATGCCGGGGATAAAGGGTAAGTGGGTGTGGATGTGTGCACTGGAGGAGAAGCAGAACACAGAACATCACTGTGAGGGTCACAGGGGAGATTCTGTGCCCCTGGGAGGATGCTCCTGGGCTCTGGAAAGCTACAGCAGGGAAAGCTGGAATTGATTATCACAGAATCCTCGTGGAATGGTTTGGGTTGGGAGGGGACTTCAATCCCATCCTGTTCCACCCCCTGCCGTGGGCAGGGACACCTTCCACTATCCCAGGCTGCTCCAAGCCCCGTCCAACCTGGCCTTGGACACTTCCAGGGATGGGAATTACGAGGCCTGATAACAGCCCTGCACTTCAGGGTTCAAAGTTTGCAAGATGAGCTGAAGGAGGAAGAGCTGATCCACCAAAACCCCTCAAATCGCTCCATCCCAGGGAGAACAGCAGGGGAGAAATCAATAACCCGAGCAAGAAACTGTAATAACAGCTGACATTTATCCAGCATGGATAGCCAGGTGTCCCCAAACACTTGACAGATATTACAGGCTGAGCTGATTTACAAGCAGGGATCTGGCTCCTCGCACAACATCGATTCCCACGCCGAGGCAAAGGAACTCCCATGGATTTCGTGGTAACCTTCACCCACCTCTTCACTCCAGGGCGAGTGTTGGGATGCTCTGACCTTCCACATCCCACATGGTTTAGCATGGAAATTCCCTCCACCAGGAACAAGGCAGCTCCCATTCGGGGGAGGTAATCATTTGTTTTGGGCAGCTGCACAGAAAACATCCAAATATTGCGAGAGAGGCTCAGAAGCACCTTCACGGTGCTCTGCTCACCTTGTAATCTCCTCCCTCCCATCAGGAGTCCAGCTCACACATCCCTCTGCTTTCCATTAGGCAGGGAACTATTCCAGGCAGCTCCTCACCCTGGATTTGCCTTTGGCACAGCAGCTCAGCACAAGCAGCAGTGACACTTTGTACAAGGTGTTTCCTTGTCTCTGCCTCAGCCTTACGTTCCTTCTACAAAGGGAAAAAATGAAAACGGGAGAGGGGATAAGAATGGGATTCAAAGGCTCAGAAAAAACTCCCCAAACAAACAACAACCCCAGTGCCTTGGAGCTGGCAGGGCAAGCACAGCTCTGATGGCCCTGAGGGCTCCAGGAGCCCAAATGCTTGTCAGGCTCGAGGCACTGAAGTGACACCACTCCACGTGACACTGTCCACCTGCAGCAGGCGGTGCCTTGTCTGTGCTGGAGCCCAAACAGGTCCAGCTACACCGAGGGGGTGCTGAAACCTCTGTAATTTAAAGAGATCTGAAGGGAAGACAGAATCAGGCTCAGGTGATGAGGAAAGAGGATGTTACTGAATGTATTGGGTTTGTGTGTCCTGGTTTTGGTAGCAGGGGGGCTACAGGGGTGGCTTCTGTGAGAGGCTGCCAGAAGCTTCCTCCATGCCCAGCAGAGCCAATCCCTGCTGGCTCCAAAGATGGACAGGCTGCTGGCCAAGCCTGGGCCAGTTAGAAATGGTGGTAACACCTCTGGGATAACAGATTTAAGAAGAAAATCAAAACAAAAAGTTGTTGCACAGTTGGAATTGCAGCCAGAGAAGAGCAGGGTGAGAACTTGTGAGAGGAACAGCTCTGCAGACACCGAGGGCAGGGGAGAGGAGGGCAGGAGCTGCTCCAGGCACCGGAGCTGGGATTCCTCTGCAGGTTGTGGTGAAGACCATGGTGAGGCAGCTGTGCCCCTGCAGCCCCTGGGGATCCACGGGGGATGCAGAGATCCACGGGGAAGCAGAGATCCCCCCGCAGCCCCTGGAGATCCACAGGGGAGGCAGAGATCCACCCACAGCCCCTGGGGATCCACAGGGAATGCAGAAATCCACCCACAGGCCCTGGAGATCCATGGGGGAAGCAGAAATCCACCCACAGGTCCTGGAGATCCATGGGGGATGCAGAGCTCCATGGGGGATGCAGAGATCCACCCACAGCCCGTGGGGATTCATGGGGGATGCAGAGATCCATCCACAGCCCCTGGAGATCCATGGTGGATGCAGAGATCCATCCACAGCCCCTGGGGATCCACAGAGATGCAGAGATCTCCCTGCAGCCCCTGGGGATCCACGGGGGATGCAGAGATCCACCTGCAGCCCCTGGACATCCCCAGGGATGCAGAGATCCCCCCGCAGCCCCTGGAGATCCACCTGCAGCCCTTGGAGATCCATGGGGATGCAGAGATCCCCCCGCAGCCCCTGGAGATCCAAGGGGATGCAGAGATCCACCCGCAGCCCATGGGGATCCACGGGGATGCAGAGCTCTGCCACTCTGGGACGTGTGACAATTCCTCTGCTATTTCCATAAGCCCTGGGAGAAGAGTGGAGGATGGATTTGCATGGAACTGCTGCAAAGTTTCCCAGCTCGCTGCAGCTTGAAATCACAAAAGAGGAGCTGGATGGGAGGTTGTTGAGACAGATAAGACACAAAACACTCCTCCTTTCAGGCAACAGATTCTCTTCCAGGCCTTGGGTAGCTGCAAAGAAAGAGAAAAACTGTTCTAAACTCTCCAGTGATTGTTCCATCAGCATCAGCTTCAATCCATCAATCAGTCTGAGCTTCCAACTTGGGATTCACAGTAAACCAAGACACTGGGAAAAACCCTGAGGAAACAGGAATGAAAACAATCCTGTTGCCAAGAAATCAGCTCCCAAAGCGTTTGCATCTCACCCCTCCAAACGCTGAAGGACAGAGTGAAGCCTTCCCAGCTAAACCTGCTGCTGGTGTTCTGATTGCTGCTCATGTCCTCGCTATACTTGAGCTCCTTCCGGATAAACAAACCGGGATTAAGTTTTCCAGTATCATAATCATAATTGGGGAAGAAAATTAAAATCTCACTGCTATTTGTTCAGCATTATAAAAGTGACTGTGTCAGGCCTAACAAGCATCATTAGTTCCACTGAGAAGCCTTTCAGCTCCACGCAGGGACCAGAGCTTGGTTAAACACCCATTGAGATGTTGTTCCCCAACTCCGATTTCTCAGCTGGGTGACTCAACAGGCTTTCCCTAATTTGCCAGCCACCAATAGCAACCCTTAAACCCCCCAAAAAAGAGCACACAGAAGGATTTTTGGCAGCTCCCAGTACCTAGAACAAGGTTGGGGTGAGGTCATGTGCTCTCCTTATATTCAAAGCTCTGCACACAGGGGATGTTACAAATGAAAAGCGACGTGGAATGTGATGAGGAGCCAGGTACAGGAGCTTGGATGGCAGGAATTATGCTGAACCTTCTCCCAAATGTTAACTTTGTCCAGTGTTCTCCAGGAAGCAGGGCTGGGGTGGTGCCAGCGGCTGCACTCACCCTCCAGCTGCTCTGAATTAGGGATTTTAAGTTCCCTCCTCAGCAGTGGGGTCTCTGCAGCTGCTCCCTGAGACCGAGGGAGATGTGTTACCACTCACCCTCCCCAAAGCCTCGGCAGCAAACAGCCAGCCCGAGAGGATTTACGAGGAGCACACCAATCCCAAATCCCTCTTGTTAAAGTTTATTGCTATGGTAAATCTCTGCTGCAGAGGGAGGTTGTTGTAGCAACGCTCTGCCACGATTTTAACTTCACCTCTCTCTTCTCCTGCCCCCAGAGGTGTCATCTCCACCATGGAGCTGCTCAGTGAGGCGGCAGAGGCAGGGGATGCCCCGCACAGCTCCCTGGAGCGTCTCCCTCTCCTGCTTCCCCCAGCATTCCACATCCATCGCAGGCAGTTCCGCATCTTTTTTGGAGAAAAGCACTGGAAACACGTTACAAACACACCCACTGCCAAAACAGCTCCCCAGACTGAGCCATCCTTGGCACAAAGTTAAGGATGCAGTCTCCAACAACTTGGATTAAGCTTTTTTTTCCTCCCTTATCCATTATGAATTTAGGTTAGGAAGAAAATCCTTCATGGACACCTGACTAAATCCAGGTGTATTTTGACCACATTTATGGTGGTTATCCAGTTTGAGTACTCAAACAGAGCAGAGGGTGCACACATTCACTTCTACCACTCCTGTCAGCAAGAATATTCCCTTTGGACCTTCCAATCCTCAGAGGAATTTCACCAGAAGGAGCCAGACAAGCCCACAGCCACTTTTGTTTCACCTTTACACCTCATTCAGCTGTAGCCTCGTGTTCCCTGCACGAGAGCCCAGCACTCCCACCTTAACAGAGGCTCTAAATAACATCTCCCCTTCCTTTCCTTTCTCTGCTTTTTCATCTTTCCTAACTCCACGCTACATTTCTTCCCTGCAAACACCCAATTTAGATGGCATCAGGAGGTGCTAACAAAAAATGCTTCACTGTCTTGTCAGCAGATTACAGAAAGGCGTCTCATTCAAGTTTATCCAGTTGGAAACAGAAGTAATTGATGTGAACTTGAAAAATATATGATTTGGAAGAGGGAGGTGGGGGAAGCTTCTCGCCAGCGTCGCTGTTCCACCCAGCTCGTCCCTCAGTCGCTCACCCGGGGCTGGTTAATCAGGAGCTCCATTATCACCTCCCTTTCCCGCATTTACCTCGGGCACAAGGAGCTGGGATGAGGACAAGGTGTAAATGTGCACGTGCTGCAGGTCCTGGTCTGGCTCTGCTCTCTGCAGATGGAGCTGCAGCGAAGGGAGAGCCAAGGATTCAATTAGGACAGGGACTGTGTTTGCCCAGGCAGGGATGTTGTCTGGGGCGGAGGGACTGGAGTGAGGTCGCTGTTCCTCCTCCCTTGGTCACAGCTGCCCCTTCTGGCAGTGTCAGCTTCACTTCCAAAGGCAGGAGCAGCAGGGAATATTAGAATCCCTGCATAGTTTGGGTTGGAAAAGGCATTAAAGCTCATCCAGTTCCACCCCCTGCCATGGCAGGGACACTTTCCACTATCCCAGGTTGCTCCAAGCCCCATCCAACCTGGCCTTGAACACTCCCAGGGATCCAGGGGCAGCCACAGCTTCTCTGGGAATTCCATCCCAGCTCCTCCACACCCTCCCAGGGAAGAATTCCTTCCCAATATCCCATCTAACCCTGCCCTCTCTCAGTTTCAAGCCATTCCCCCTTGTCCTGCCATGCCCTTGTAAAAAGTTTAGGGAGCGGTGACTCCTGAGCAGGGCTGAGACACAGCAGCACTCACTGATCCCCAGAGCTCCCAGCATGAGGAACATCCCAGCATCTCCCACAGCTGCACCAAACATCTGCCATGCCACGCTCAGGAGATGGGAACACCAAGTCCCAGCACAGCACAGGGGTCCTGACATTCCCTCCGGATCTCCCAGGGCAGAACCTGACTCTGAGCCACGGGAGCAAATTAAAGCCCTTTTGCCCCAGACACAGAAGCACCCGTGGGTGAGCACTGACATCTCCCTCGTGCAGCTGCACCATCGTATTAAAACCAGAATTACTCTGGGCAATCAGCTCTCCTCATCCCAGCTAAACAACCCTTCCCAGCCCTGCTCAACTGTGCAGCGTTGCAGAAGTGCAGAGCAAGTCACTCCAAAGCACAGTTGTTATTATTATTATTATTATTATTATTATTATTATTATATTATTTCTATTGCACAGAGCCTCCCCAGGTGAGAGTCCAACCAGAACAGGTGTTGCACATCCTTTATTTCAATTAAATACTGTAATAGGGAGAGCAGCCCAAGGCTACAGGGAGCCAAATTAGAAAATTGCATGGAAAACACAAATAAAATGGATCAGAGTCACTCAGGTGAGGCTCACAGGAACGTGGCTGCCTGCTCCTCTGGACAGCTCTGCTGTTAAGGAATGAGGTTTTCAGGGAAAGGCCCTCTCACAGTGACATTTTCTGCTGACACCATGGCCAGCCGTGCTTCTGCTGAAGGGGAAGGAACAAATCCTGCCTCGGATGGACCCTCCCAGGTTTGTCTGAGACTGTCACAGAGCTGAGAACTGAACTCGTGGCAGATGTTTGCTGTTGAACATCCGAGTTGTCTGCAGCACCAAGGTGAGAAGTCACACGAGCCCAGCAGCTGAAAGCCTTTGGAAGGATATTTTCCCAGTAGATTTTAATTTTGGAAAGGAAAAATGGATTAGACTAGCAGCTCTCTGCTACCTGCCCAATACAAGCACTGGACATCATCACTTTGCCAAGGCAGCTCACCTGGGAGTCCAGGAAAGGAGGCTTTTAAAACTCAGCCATAACAGTTTGTCCTCCTCTGCTCCACGTTCTGGGGTCCTGCATCAAAGCAGATAAATAAAGCACCCAACTCCACGCCCATGCTGCCAATAAACTGGGATACTTTCCCTTGGGATGGAGCCATTCCGGAAGGGAAGCAGCATTTACAAAAGCTGACACTGATTTCGGGAGAAATATATTTGGAACAGTGGAAACGTGGCACTAAAATCCGCCTCTCCTTTCCTTTGAAATTAAAAACCCCAACAGAACCCTTTCCTCAGATTCCTCCCCAGGAAGATGAAGCCAATTTTCCAGCATCCCAATGAATATTTCAAAGATGAGTGTTTCCTTAAGCTAATTGGTGCCCATTATCACGGAATTAAAAGCCAAATGGATTGAAGGCAATTGAGCCTCATCACTTTCATTATTCTCTTTTCCCCAAAGACATTCCTGATTTTTAACTCCTCTGACCCTTGGGCTTTCAGACAGGTTTTCTGACAGGTTTTCTCACAGCACGAGAGCTCAAGGAAAGGCCCATGAACTGCAGAGGGCAGAAGGGACAGGTGGAGAGGCAGGATCCATGGTGAACAGTTCCAGAGGGAATTCCAGCACGCTGGGAATGTGCTCCCACCAGTTTGCATCCATCCCCTGCCTTCCCCCCGTTTGTAACCCACACACTGACCCAGAGCATCGCTCCTCCTGTCCTCGCTACTCACCACATGGGCTTTTTCTGTGCTAAATTCCACAATTCAGCTTCCAATCCAACACCCTGGATGCATCCCTGCTCCCCAGGACCCTGCCTGGCTGGACAAACTGCTGGAGCAGGGCAGGTACAACCTTCAACGGCAGAGCTTCACCTTGCACTGATCTCCAAAATCCAACTGAAGGACTTCGGATTTCTACATTTAAAGTCTGACACAAGCAACAGGTGACAGACTCTGCCCTTTCCTGTTGTCACAGCTATTCCACCTACCCAGAATCACCGGGATTTTTCCTTCAGGTCCCACCCACTTTGTTTTTTGCCTTTTCCCAGGGCTGGCTCCTCATTGCAGCCCCCAGGACAGCAGCACCGAGCAGCTGCTTGTTCACCGAACAGCCCAAGTGTGCATTGGCACCTCTTAAACCCCGGCACACAGAACTATTTGTTACTCAGCTGAAAGGCTCCCAGAGAAGCTTTTGTGGCTGAAATGTGACTTTTCCCCCTTTCCATAAAGGAGGAAAACAAACCCAAGCAACTCCTGCAGGCAGCTTCCCATTTATTGCCACCTCCTCCAGCAGCATGCACTGGGGACTGCCGTGAGGAACTACAGGAATTGGGAATGAATTCCTGCTTTTCCTACCCAGACTCAGGCCCTGGCCACTGCACAAGGGACTAAACGGGACTGCAGGTCTGTTCTGGAGTTGGAATTTCCTTTGGGAAAGCTGTCAGTGCTCTCGGAGTCCCCGCAGGTCTTTGAAGGAGGCCTGAGGAGTGATCTCGAGGAATGCCAGTCATGCCAAGCTCAGCCTTCCCCCCCTCCCACACGGGGCTTTTGTTCACTCGCTGTTTACAGCTCAGAATTATTGTCACCATAAATGTTGAATCACGAGGCTGGAATCGCAGGGAAGGATTGCTGCTTTGTTTGTGGCTCCCTCCTTTGTTGGCCACCTTTCCCCCCCTCCCGTTTGGTTGTGTTCCTCATTCAGTTTATGTGACACATTTAAGTCTCGGAGGGATGAGAGCTATGGCAACAGGAGTTGTGCAGCTACTCCCTGATGCAGAGTGCTGAAATCACACCGTGCAGCAGCACATCAATTCACGAGAGCAGCCCTGGTTCCATTCATGTTAAACTCGGGGAAAGAAGTGCCAGAAATTCTGTGTGAGGGGAAAAACTCAGGGCAGCAGGTCCCACATGGGTCAGGGCAGTGGGTTTATAAAGCTGGAGTCTGGTCACGGGAGGAGGTGGAAATGGGACCTGGATGGGTTAGACCAGCCTGGAAACATAACAAGAAATGGCAGAGCCAGTGGAAGTGGCTGGAAATTGGTAAAGACTCACTTCTATTGCATTTCTGCTCCAGGTCACTATTTCTGCTCACGGACAGGAGGTGATAATTTGATATTGCACCCTCACAACCCTCCCTAAACTTTAATTCCCTCCAGCTGGTCCCAGTCTGAGCCAGAACCCGCAGGGACAACACCCCAGACTGCTCCAGCTGGGGCTGAGCCCCCCTCCCTGCCCAGCCCAGGGACCCCCGGGGCTTGCTGGGCACCGACACGGCCACCAAGCACCAGCTCAGCCCCTCAGCACCACCAGGAACAAACTCCACAAACATTTCTGTTTTTCAGAAAACCCCTCTGCTCTTTTTCTACCTGGAAAGATATCAGTGGTGTGGAGCTGTCTGTGCTGTCTCTGCTCCCAAGGATGTTCCTGGCTCTATAAACACCAGGGAAAACCCCCCCAGCTGCTGTGGGACACCAGGAAACTGCTCCTACCTGGGCAGCCCAGCAAAAAACCAGGAATTAAACAAACCTCCTGAAATACCTGAACACTGCACGCATTAAAGAAGACCCAAGAAAAAAGCAGGGAAGCAAACCTCACTTGTGCTCTCCATTCAGCTCTGCACTGGGAATTAATCCATGATTCACAACTTCCCATCCATGGGCTGAGAACCAACTGGTTATGAATGAATATTTTTGCAAGCTAAAGAATGTGCAGGGTCTACTCTGGGACAGCTTTTACACCAAAACCACGACTTTACAACCAACACCTGAACCTTGAAAAGAGCTGCACAGACTCACCCCAACCTTCACCTCCTTCCTGGAGAGGTTCAGTTGCTGTAGGGGGAGAGCTGAGACCCCTAGACCCACAGGGGGATGGGATTAGGGAAAAATCCCTGCCCTCCACAGCCAAAAATAAAGGATGATGCCAGACAGGTGTGGGCTGTGCTGGAATTTGGGTGGGATTCAAGCAGCACCCTTTTTGTAACCACGACAGCGAGAGGTGTGAATGGAGAGCTGCTACAGAGGAAATTATAATTTATAATAACTTATATTCTCATTTAGATGGCATAATTTTTTGTAAATAAAGAAATAAGTAAGTAGAAGCTTTTCTTTTTAAGGAAAAAAAAAAAAAGATTTGAGATTGGGCAATAGAACCAGCAAAAACTGGAGGAGCCACCTCAGGGTCCCTCTCCTCAGCTGCTCCCCCTGCAAGGAACCACCTGAGCTGTTACTGTTCCCCAAATCCTCCGAAACCCTCGGGATAAATCAGATTCCCTAACAGGCCCTCGTGGTGTCAGCGAGCCAGGCATGATTTTATTCTTGGCCAGGGTTTGGGTGTGTGGCTGACAAAGCTCTGGCCTCCACACAGACCCCGATCCAAAACTTTTCCACTTATGTATACATTTGGAGCAAACAAAGGAATGAATGTACCCTGGCTCTAAGCCACACAATTCTCTCCATCATTTAGCATGCCATTGATTATTGATTTCTTGCTCTTCCTGCTTACCTGGCCCACATCCTTTAGTCCTTTTTTCAGCAGGGACTTTCCAGATTTCCAGGCCTTGATCTCCTCTGTATCTCCTGGTTACTCCAACATCCTAAAAGTGCCATAAATTTAAGTTCCCAGATTCAATCTCCAAGTCCCTTTGGCTCAGTTTGTTGGAGCTGGTCAGGGTTGCTTTCAGCAAACTTAAAATGTTTAAGGTGATTTAATGATCAAAGTGACAACAAGGGCCTGCGAGGAAACTCAACCGGTGCTGGCTGAAAGTGGGCACTGCTCACAATTAATTAAAAAAACCTCATTAAAAATTAGTAAAGGAAGTTAGAACATTTCCAATATTACAGCTTTGCTGAGCTTCAGGGAGATGGGTGTGGGACAGGAAAGGGAAGGGGAGGGAAAAGGAAGGGGAGGGACCTCCATGCCTCGTCGGGCAGGGGATTCCAGAACCTTCCACAGGCTCCTGGAAGCTCAGCAGCTCCAGGATTCAGCTCCCCTGAATCGCGAAGGTAAATTTTGTTCACTGTTTGTTTTTTTTGTTCGGTGTTTTCGCTTTGGGGAGAGTTTGTTCTTTCCCCTTGGCTCCGTGTTAGGGGATATTGTGGGGGTGATGGGTGTGTGTGGTGAGTTCTCCCAGGGGAATCGTCCGTGTCGCCGCAGGATTTGCAGTCAGGTCTTCAACCTTCACGTGTGCAGGGGTGAATTTGGAGCAGAATCAGCTCCCGAGGAGCTGGGTGTGCTGAGCAGGGACCTGTTCTTCATCCTTGGAATGGTACCTGTTCTCCAAGTGCACACCCCTGAAAAGTTGGTATTTTCTTCTTATTTATTTTCCTTATTAATTTAATGCTATTTTTACCAATTTCCTTATTAATCTGATTTAATTCTTTCATTTTATTAGTAAACTTTAAATGAGGATTGGCTTTGCAACACCTGCGTAGTGCTGAGGCTGCCTCTGTAATCCTCTGTGCTCAGGTGTTGCTCCTCTGAGCTCTGGTTTAGGCTGGAGAGCTGGAATAGAAGCAAAGTTTTCCCCACTTTTATTAGGAAATAAAGTGGTGCAGTTTGGCTGATTCTGCTGATGGAGACTTGGGGGAAGGAAAGGTGAGAGCACCTGGAAAAATCCCTGATGAGCCTTGCAGCTTGCATAGAAACACGCAAATAAAGTGGTTTTTGGAGCCATATGGAGAATTTGACTTTGTTCAAGCTGCACCTCAACATCTGCTGGGTACCTGAGATGGCTCAAACCACAGGTACCAGCATTGTGTTTTCAGTGCTTTTGGAAATCCTGCTGCTCTGGGTATGGAGGGTTGTGCTGCTGTGTTTTTATTCCAGCAGTGCCTGTGATATGCTGGGTACAGGTTTAGGAATACGCATCCAGAAATTCGAAAGAGGCGGTGTAATGTAGAAACACATCCCCGTAAAATCCTTGTGGCATCTTCGTGGGAAGCTGGAATGTTTGAATTCATTTGTGAACAGAAGTTGGATGTGGGGGAAGCCCAGGGATTCCTGGGCATGGCAGAGGCACTTTAGGAAAAACTGTGGGGTTTAAGGAGAGGGATGAGGGACAAGGCTCCTCCTGAAGTGGCTCCTGACAGCTCTGGTGGCTGTGAGGAGTTGTGGAGTGGTCCCTGGCAGGAGCAGCTTGTCCTTGCCTGTGTTCAGGACAGGAAAAGGGAATTTTATGTGTGCTGCTGATAAACTTTGAGCCTCTCTGCTATCACTTTCTGCATGTCAGGATTTGTCAGGATAGGAAAGCAGATTATTGCAGATACTGCAGAGCCGGGGGCTCCCCACTGTGGGTTTGGGATCAGCTCTAGGTGGGCACAGAACAGCTGGGAAAGGGTTTTTTTGGCTGCCCTGTGCAGGTGAGCCTGAAAATGCCCCCAGTGCTGGCAGAAAATGCTGTTTGTGCTTTGAACTGAGGCCTGTCTGACACAAATTGGGAAGCACCTTCCCTAAATTTCCAGGGGTGCTGAGCAGAATGTGCTTCCTGTACCTGTTGGAACCTTCTGTTAGGTGGAGCCTGTCCTCGGGACTGAGGTGTTGGTGGCTCCACAGGCCTGGCAGAGCTTCTGTACCCACCAAAAGTGCTAAAAACACAAAAGCCTCCCTTCTTCCTGGGAGACTCCATGACAGGAAGCTTCATTAATCCACAGAACCCCCAAACAGTCTGAAGATCCCTTTAATGGAGTAGTTCCAGCTAATACAACAAGACATATTCAACCCACAAAACAGAAACTAAATCCAACCATGGGAATTAACTGAGAGTATCTGAGGTAACTTAATTATTTACCTAGTTCTGAGCTTTGGATGTACCTGGGGGCTCTCATTGTTTCCCTGTAAGCAAAGAGCAGCTTGGAGCCTGCACAGAATTTACTTTAGACCGAGTGAAACAAGAATAAATAGAGCAACAGAAGTGAAATCTTTATTTAGAGCAGGTGTGCTGGGCTCCTCTCTGCCATGCCACATTAATCCGGCCTGCAGCGACCACAGCTGCCCTGCCAGAGCTGCAAACCTCGGCAGCACAGAGGGGCAGGAGCAGGAGGGGATTGCCCGTTGGAAATTCTCCGTGGCTTTGGTTATTTAGATGCAGTTCTCATTTTAAAAGGGTTGCAAAGCAGTTCCAGGCTACTTCAAAGCGGTGCTCAGGATAGAAATGTGCTTTTCTCTGTCCTGGAGGAGGGTGGGGAGAGGATGTTCAGGCAGCTGGTCCTGGGGGGTACAGCAGGATTTTTAGGCTCTGTTTGGAGGGTGTGAGCAAACTGAGCTTAGGAAACCTCAGCCCAGCTATCCCCTGTCTTTTGGGGAATTTATTGCCTCTCTGAGGATGTCTCCCAGTGCTGCAGTCCCTGCTCTGGTGTTCCGAAAATATGGAGTAGAAAATGCTGAAATGCTCAAGTGCTGCTGGGGAGGGAAGCAGGACCAGTGGTGCTTGAAGGGGAAAAAAGGCAGGTGAAGGAGTGGGGATGATCTCTGTTCCTGGTGGTAACCAAATCCCTGCTGAAACCTGGTTAACACAGATCACTTACTTTAAGGTTCTCTGTTCAGGTATTTTAAGGAACCTTTTATTGTTCCCGAGCTCCTTTCAAGCTAAAATTTTGCCCTGGGAAGAGGAGGGTTATTTTAGCTTTGGCTTTTCTGTCAAGGTCTAAGCTGGTCAGTAAAAAAAATTCCCTTTATTTCTCTGTTGTATGTTATTCCTCATGTGCCTGCTTTTGGGATAGGGCTTGTTTGCTAAAAAGCAAAGAGCTTTTGGCTCCTGTGTTGGGATGAGTAATTAGAGCAGTGAATGACAGTGAAAACATGAGGTTTTTTTGGAAGCACAAAGGGTCGGGAAAGCATTCCTGCCTCAGCAGGGAGGAGGAGGGGGATTGGAGAAGGGGTGAGCTTTGTTTACAGGCTCCTGAGCAAAGGTGAGAGATCTGAGCAGTGAAAAGTTCAGTGCTGATAGGCTTGTTAAAAGTTGCCCTTGACTGCTTACAGGCATCATTTTAATTTAAATGTAATAAAAACCTGAAAGGGAAAATTAAGATGCGGAAAGCAGTTGAAAAGCCTGTCTGAAGACATCTGCAAAATGGTTTTATTCCGAGCAAATACAAGAAAACTGTTTGGGTTTTTTATTGTCAAACAATAATTGTGCCTCCATTTATACAACGGCTTTTACAACCAAATCTCTTTCATAGATTGCTTCCAAAACAACGCAGAAGTTGATTTATTTTTAAACCCTGTCCCCCATAACCCTCTTCTCCCTGGTGATGGAGCATCTCCATGGTGGCAGGGAGTGGCTGGAGCTGAAGTTGTGAGGGAATGGGGGGATTTGGCTGGGGCAGAGCAAGGCAGGGACCCCCCTCAGCCCCTTTCCTTCGTGCTGAGCGCGGTGGCAGTGCCCGGACCTGGACCCACCCTCCCTGTGATGCCTTAATTTTTAACTTTTATATTTTTAAATTCTGTACTGCTTAGTGTGTAACTTTGAAGCTTCTTGTAGCCTGTTCATTTCTGCTCTCTCATGCCTGTTAGACACAACAAAGCCTCTCCGGGCTGCTCTTCAAGGACACCTGGACCATCCTGAGCCCAAGGGGTGTAAACCAAGGAGTCTCCCAAGGGGGGGTAGCTAAGGAGAATTAAATCATTAAACTGGGGCTTTAATTGGAGAATTAACCCTGATATGCAAATGAACCAAACCTATCAAAGTGTGAAGAACTCGTGACCTGTCGTCCATCTCAGGGTCCATCTTGGCAATAGCCTCTGGCTCCTCAGAGTGTACCTTGAAGGCCCTTCAAATAAATACCTACTTTTATCCTTTACTCTGTCCAGTCTCTGTGTCTAGGAGGCCTGATAAGGCATCACTTGTGGTGCCAGTGTGGCACGAGCTGGGTTAAGGATGGGGGAGGATTGTTCTGCTCAGGGCACCTTTATCGCACTTGGGTTTTTTTCTTTTCCTCCACCCAGTCCTTTCCCAGCTGCTTCCCAGTCCTCTCCCGGTCCAGTTTTGTCCAGGTCCCAGTAGAAGTGCTCTCTGTGCTCTCAGCTCTCTTCTGTGATCATTTTAGCAGAGATGGATCTGTGCATTCCCCTTCAGTTCCCAACCAGGCCTGAAAATGAAGTATTCTGCTTGCAATAAATACAAAAGTAGAGGTGCCCGTTTTCCATACCCTCTAAAAATCCCACTGCTGTCTCCGGAGGACAAGGAATATTTCTGTCCCACAGGTCCCACAGGCACAACCCTGTCAGGTTTCTGGATCTGGGAATATTTTGAAAGATTATGCAGTGTAATCAATAGATGATGGGAGTGGGGTATTGAGGTGCAGGAGCTCTCTCAGCTGTGCAAACCCCTTTGGGTTCAGCTGGAGAGTGAGGCCACAGGCACAGCTGTGCACAATATATGGGATTTTCTGTGTGGGGTGAAATGGTCACCGCTCTAATGATCTGCGTTTCTCTGTCCTCTTCTGATGGCAGCTCAGAGTGCTGTGAAATGAGGAGGTTTTGACCTGTTTGGCTGTGTCTGATGTCAGGAAAGCAAAACAATGCCAGAACCTAAACCCAGAAGCCCCAAGAATCCTGACTTGGGCTTTGTGCTTAGAAGGCAGGAACTGAATCTTTCCCTGGGTGAGGAACTTGAAACCTACAGCCAATTAATAACTGCTGTAAAATAGTGCTTTAGTCTGGAAATGCTGACAGAGAATTTAGTGCACCTTATGGAGGGCAGGGGGGTTACAGATTAATTAATTAAGTTTTGGAAAGTCTGTAATCCTTGGACAAAGGGCTCTGTAAATGTAATATGCAACAGCTATTGCTGCGAGCTCCTCTGGTTTCAGATGGGCTGGGGACATGAGGTGTCTTTAAAAGAGGATCACTGAGGTGACCTGGGATAGTGGGAGGTGTCCCTGCCATGGCAGGGGGTGGCACTGGATGAACTTTGAGGTCCCTTCCTACCCAAATCGTTCCATGATCCTTCAGAAAGGAGAGCCTGGCTCATGGTGTGGTCAAGCAGAAGGCTCGAAGGCCTCTCTCTTCTGGGGTGTGTGTGAGATTTGGGCTTCTGAGACTCCTTTGGGCTGCTTGGGGCGGTCAGGCTCCTCCAGGTGTAGGTGTGTGTCTGTATCCAGAGCAGTTCTGGTGACTGCAGGGACCACAGCCCTTGGTCCCCTGTCCCAGCAGCACTCTCTGAGTGGGACCAGCTTCACTGCCCCAGGGCAGCACCTGCACCATTCAGCTCAGCTGATCAAGCAGTGCCTTGTCCCTGAGTGTCCTCCCACAGCTTTGTCACCTGCTGTCCTGGTGACAGTGACAGGGTTGTGGGAGCCCTTGTGTGGCTGGAAGTGCCCTGAGGACAGGCCCCTGCAGTGCTCAGGACAGTGGGAATGTCACGGACACCCAAAGCTCTGTACCCTGTGTCGAGCCTGAGTGCAGGATGTGGCTGCTGTGACCTGGCTGAGGAGCTGCCTTTGTCCCCATGTCAGTGACTTGGGCCACCAGGACGTGTCTGGCAGTGCTGGTGGAACCAACACGGGGCTTGGGACCTGTCCCACTGTGGAGAGGGCCATCTGTGCTGCTGCCAGGAGCCCGCACTGCTGTCACAGGGGCTTGTCCCTGTCCCCTGGGGGGATTAAGCCATGTCCCTGCACCCCAGCGTGCCGGCCTGGCTGTCCTGCCTGGCTCTGAAGGCAGCTGGCTCTGAGCATCCCGTGCTTCACTCTGGATCCTCCTGCTGAGCCAGAGCACGGAGGGACCACAGGAACCTGGAGCATCCCGTGACACTTGGCAGCTGGCAGGGACTGTGAGAGCCACAGGGACAGAAACTCTCCGGGGTGGCTGTTTTCCTGAGATCCCAGCGCTCTGAGGTGCCTCTGGAGCGGCTTGGAGAACACTGGGAAGCGGCAGAGCTCCTCAGAGAGCCTCGCTGGGGCCAGGCAGCAGCATATGGACCTCGCATGCTTGGGTTGGCCCTGTCTGCTCCTGGAGTAATTGCTCGTCTGGCTGGAAGCCATTCCAGTTCAGATGTGGAAAAGGAGCTGCTGGTGACACTTCCCAGGTTTCAGTCCCTTCCCTCCCCCCCACTCCTCGCTGTCCTAATTAAATTTAATATTAAAGTAAAACATTAAAGACATTATCACAGAGCTTTCATCTGACACACATAAGCCTCTTCCTAATTTGTTAGGTCATTAGCAAGGCAGAATAAATTGAAGGGAGCGTGCGGAGGCTCCAGGGGTGGCGAGTCAGCATTTTGAGACTGGGGGAGTGGGTTTTTGGGTGAGCACGTGCTGGGCTGGGCAGGCTTGGCAGCCTTGGCTTGTCCAAACCTGGCACTGAACATCGCCCAGAGTGGTGCCAGACAGGGCTGCTGGACCCGTGTGTGCTCCAGGGGTTTGTGGGGCCAATCCAAGGGCAGGATCCCCTCTCTGTCCCTCTCCATTCTTCTCCATCCCTCTTCTTCCCTCTCCTTCCCACATCAGGACACTTTCTTAAGGTGTATTGGAGTCTGAGTTGGGGTTTTTTGAGCCTTTCTGCACCTCTGCAATATGAGGGTTTATCTGTCCTATTTTCCTCAATGACAGCAGGAATTGTGGAATTCCAGGGACTGGAGCTGCCATAAAGCTGTAGAGAGAGAAGGAGGCTTTCTCCTGCTGCTTTGGTGGTCACTGGGTCACAAACCCTCCAAAGAGACCTCTGAAATGGCACTGAGGTGTCTCAGAAAGGAGATGGGATTGCACAGCAAATGGGGTTGGAATTGGTCTGGGAATCAATCAGCAGCTCCCTTCAGGCTGGAGCCATCCAAGGGGCTTTTTCTGGATGCTGAGTGACTCTTCAGGAAGCATTAACCACGTGCTAACTTTGAGCTTTCCTGACAGGAGGAGGCTCAAAGTTGGTTTTTTTCCTCTCAAAAACCTGCAAATTAAGACTGCCATGGTGGTAATTCCAAGTATTGCTCTTCCAGTGCAGGGAAGGGGCTTGGGGGAGTGGAGGAACTCGGACCCTGACATGACTCCCTGAATTCTTGGGAAAATGGCATGTTCTGGGCAATTAGTGGGTGCCATGAGCTGCATGATTCAAATGGTTTCATTTCTGGAAGTTTTAAATATGTGAAGGTTTATATATATGTATTTTTTTTTAACACATAGGAAAAATATGATATTAAAGGTCCCTTTCCATCTGAACCATTCCGTAACATTTCACTCTTGGATAAACCACTGTGAGTGTTGTTATTGTCTGGGAAGGTGCTGATGCTGCTAAAGCCTGGCACTGCTGGATTTGATTCCTGCCATCCCACCTGACGTGGATAACAGACCAAAAATAACCAGGGGTGCTCTGTGTTGGAAGGGAACATCAGCATTCCTGCAGTCAGAACAGTTCTGAGGAACTGCAAACAAATCACTTTGGGCTTCATTTACAAGATCAGGTCTTGCTGTACAGGTTGGGCTGTCCTGAGGGATGTTTTGACTTAAATTCTGGAGTAGAAGCTCAGATGTAGCGAGCTGGGTTCACTGGAACTTGAAACAGGCTGGGACCAGAAGGTTTGATTCTGCCTGGTTTGGGAGGGGCTAAAAGATTTGATTCTTCATTTTCCCAGGTTTGTCTTTGCGTATCAGAACCCAGAGGAGATGAAACCTTGAGCTTTTCCATTGGCCAGGGTAATTCTTTGGCCTTAAATTGCAGTGAGAACGATGGAGCTGAGCTGAGATGTTCCCAGGGCAGCAGCGAATCTAAAATAAACTGTTTTGTAAAGAAACACTGAACTATTTCTGGGCTGAATCTTTGTTCCATTGGCCCCAGCTCCTCTGTTGGGAAACCTTGGCCACTCAACCCACGCTGCTGCTCCAGGGAAGGATCTCCAGGACCTTTCCAGGCAAGGAGAGGTTCTTTGATGGACATTTTCTCAGAAGGCACAAACTTGAGCCGTAGTTTTGCATTTGCTTGATGAATCTTCTCCCCAGCATATGCTCCGTGCTTGGATGAATGAGTTATTTAAGTGTATTTGAAGGTTATGACAGACACCTGTAAACAGACAGATATTGATAAAAATGTCATTTGGAAGCAGATCTGTGCCTTTCTTGCAATCCAATTACTCCTGATGGCGAGGAGCCCAGAGCTCCCAGCACAGTGCATTAACCCAAGGTGTGATGGACAGGCTGCCCTCAGAGGGAGCACGAGCAGGGCCTGATTCACCTCTGGCTGTGATGTAACTGCAGGAGTTAATGGAGTTGTTTGTAATTCTCACTGGAGCGGAAGGGGACCGACTCCAGACATATCCATGGGCTTCTTGTGGACCTTGTGTCAGCTGAAGGTGCTGAGGGATCCACACTGACCTGCTCCTGATGTTATCCAGCTGGAGGTCTGGCTCCAAAAAAGTTGCCCTTGGAAGATTCCCTGGGATTTGCTGCCCTAAGTCGTGCAGGGAGGAGTTTCTATGGCTCTTCCAGAGAAGCTGTGCCTGCCCCATCCCTGGAAGTGTCCAAGGCCAGGCTGGAACAACCTGGGATAGTGGAAGGTGTCCCTGCCCATGGCAGGGGTGGACTGGGATGAGCTTTGAGGTCCTCCCAACCCAACCCAACCCAACCCATTCCATCATTTTATGAGTCTTTACTCATGGAAAGAACGGTGAGACCATTGCTTCATCCGGGGCTGCCTTCCTTGGGGGAAGCAAACACAGCCAGATGTGCTCATTAAAAATGGATTCCCATCACTTACCAGCTCTCCGGGAGCTCCTCAGAGCTTGTAAGTGGGAATGTTTTCGGCTGGGATGGGAATTGTTCCCGATGGCTCTGGTGTTGGACACACGGGAAGCACTAACACAGCTTTTAACGGGAAACAGACACTGCAAGTCCATCAAGCTGTTCTTGACCTCTTGGTTTCCTGAGAGGAGCTTCTCCCTCTTGTTATCTTCCTCCAAGCTGGAGAGTAATGGAATGTAGATGGAAGTGGTTCTGCTGTGCAGTTCTCTCGTAGGGCTGGAGCCCAGAGCTGCCTGCAATGCAATGATTATTTGGTGGCAGTGTGAGCATTCAGAGAAGTGAAAACAAAAAGCCAAGGTTAATGGAAGTTGCATTTCATCTGGATTGCTCTTATTTCCTATTTTATAAGCTCGTGCTCCGTGCAGGTGCTTGGCTTATATCTTCATGCTGTCAATAAAGCCAATGTGTTTGAGCAGACAGGATTAATGCAGATTTTAAGGGCTATATTTAGAAGTAATTTAGCTATCATCAGTCAGAAGGGTGGGGAGAGATGTGATGGTTATTCATACTGATTGAATATTCTATTGATAGAGATACTTATTAACCCTAACTGTGTCTTTCCAGCATGTTTTCAGGTCTTGAACAAGGAAAAAAATTGAACTTTTTTTCAATTTGAGAGAGAGAGAGGCAGAATTCAGGTGTTGGGATGGGCTTGGAGGGAAGCAGCAGGCTGGTTAGTGGCACCTGAAATGGGACCCCTGGAGCTGGGTGGTGGCAGTGGGACGGGTGCAGTGTGAGGTGACAGGAATGCTGGAGCAGGGAGGGGCTGGCTGATGGGTTTTATGGCACAGGTGTTCAGGGTGTTTAGAATTTGGGGAGGTGTTTGAGCTTCTGTTCCTGATTGAGCAGTGAATGGACAAGCTCAGACCAAACTTTGGCCTTTTTTTTCTTTCCCTTTTTTTTATTTTCCCCTAGGGGTGTGAGGGGGAGGGAGGAGTCTCTTAGGGAGTGATTGCTGCTCAAAATGCTCCTGCTCTGAGTGATGGTGGCGACTGGGGAGCCATGAGGAGCAGCACCAGTGGTGTGACAGCAGGAGAGGGCAGGGACTGTCCCCTGTGGTGGCACTGCCAGGGCACTTCCAGGGCTGTGTCCAGTTCTGTGTCCAGAGAGACCTTGAGGGGCTGGAGCGTGTCCAGAGAAGGGAACGGAGCTGGGAAGGGTCTGGAGCACCAGGAATGGCTGAGGGAGCTGGGAAAGGGGCTCAGCCTGGAGAAAAGGAGGCTCAGGGGGGACCTTGTGGCTCTGCACAACTCCCTGACAGGAGGGGGCAGCCGGCGGGGGGGGGTCAGGCTCCGCTCCCAGGGAACAGGGACAGGAGGAGAGGGAACAGCCTCAGGCTGGGCCAGGGGAGTTTCAGCTGGATTTGAGGGAAAATTTCTTCCTGGAAAGGGTGGTCAGGCCTTGGAACTGCCCAGGGAGGTTTGGAGTCCCCATCCCTTGAGGTGTCCAGGGAAGACCTGGAGGTGGCACTCAGTGCTCTGGGCTGGGGACAAGGTGGGGATGGGGCACAGACTGGGTTCAGTGACCTTGGAGGGCTTTTCCAGCCTCAGTGATCCTGAAGATCCGAGCGCTGGGCACTCGCTGCAATTCCATCTCCGTTCCCAAAGCCTCTGCCCTGCACTCGCCGCATTTCCTGAGCAGAGATTTCATTTCAGATAGTGCAGCCACTGCTCCGCGCTTCCAGGAGCATTTATAAAATGGAATTACCAGAAATAATCACCGTGATTAACATACAGAGTTACAAAAAAGGGAAGATTAATTACAAAGCTGTAATTCATCTGCAAATATGAACAGTGAGGGAAGTCCGAGGAGTTTAGCAGCCGTGAGGTGCCCCTTAGGGTGTGCATCCATGGAATTTGGGCTGTGCTGAGCTTCCTGGGATGAAGCAAGAAAACTGAGGCACTGAGATGGAAAATCACTGGTGTTTGTTATCCAGAAAATCAGATGGAATGGGATCTGAAAGCCCTGACTCTGCTCCTTGCCGTGACCGGGGGACAGAAATCCGTTTTCATTACACTGAGTGTTTTCTGCATCAGAATTTGTAAAAGTTGCCCAGGAACTCGGTGGCACTGCTGAGAAATGACTCTGTCTCCAGTCTGCTGAGCAGCTCTGGGTGGTTCTATGAAGGGAGGAGGGTCTGGAGGTGATGGGAGGCTGCACAAAGCTGTTCCTCCCAGGGCAGGGGTTTCAGGTTTATTACCACCAGTGTAGGGGAGGGCTGATTCCTACAACTAATTGCCTTTTTTTTTCCTGAAGATGCAAGCAGCTGATAATGGCAGTAATTAACACCGTAGAAACAAGGTCAAACCCAAGAACATTACCCACTAAAAGTCACTTTCCCGAAAGTCATGGCAAATTCATTGCCTTGGAGTAGCTTTAAAAAAAAAGAAAAAAAAAAAAAAAAGGAGGCAACTGATGATGAGCTGTTTGAATTATGTAAATGCTCAGGTATCCATGGGGTTTGACCTTTTTGCAGATGTAATTTAGCATTCAAGACACTGTCATCTTGCTGCCAAAGTCAAATTAGATGCTTGCTACTGCAATTGATAGCTGATAGCAGATCTCCTTCCAGAACAGGCCGTACGGAGAGGCAGGGCAGGCAGGCAGGGTGTGTTTGCTGCAGGGCTGGGGAGCCGCCTTCTGAAATACAAAGTGGTGCGAGAGCCCTGGGTGCAGTTCAGGTGAGCAGTGTGCTTTTATAAAAACATGCACCTGCTGCCTGAGGTCCTTACACCCCTTTGGCAGCATCCACAGTGCTGGAAGGTGGCTCAGGAGCTCTCCAGGATTGTTCTGGGGTTGCTTTTCCCAGTGGGATGGCTCAGGGCCAGATGTGCTCCTGGACACAGGAATGGGGGACACTGGTGGCATTGTACGAGATTTTGGTGCCCAGAATTGCCATGTTTCCACACGAGGATGAAAGGACTCCTGAGCCAAGGGAGAGTTTTTTGGGAGCGATTTCCCATGAAGTGCAGCCCCAAAGACTGATGCCCATGAAGTGTAACCCCAAATCCGTACAGGCTGCTGCTGTCCCCAGCCTGTGGGTTGTGTCCCTGTGTTGGCCTGGCTGTCCCCATTTGTCACCTGGCAGTGAAACCCCCCGTTCCTGGGGTGCCAGGTGGCTGAGCCGATGCTCCCCCCGGCCCTGATCCCCCCGGCTCCGATCCCCCCGGCTCCGATCCCACCAGCTCTGATGCCCCCTTCTCTGATCCCCCAAGCTCTGATCCCACCAGTTCTGATCCCCCCAGCTCTGATCCCCTCAGCTCCAATCCCCCAGCTCTGATCCCCCCCAGCTCTGACCCCCCCAGCTCCAATCCCCCCAAGCTCTGATTCCCCCAGTTCTGGTCCCCTGAGCTCTGATCCCCCCAAGCTCTGATCCCCCCATCTCTAATCCCCCCATCTCTGATCCCCCCAAGCTCTGATCCCCCCATCTCCGATCCCCCCATCTCCAGTCCCCCCATCTCTGATCCCCTGAGCTCCGATCCCCCCATCTCCGATCCCCCCATCTCCGATCCCCCCAGCTCTGATCCCCTGAGCTCCGATCCCCCCATCTCCAGTCCCCCCATCTCCGATCCCCCCAGCTCTGTTCCCCCCAGCTCTGATCCCCCCAGCTTCAGTCCCCTCAGCTCCAATCCCCCCATCTCTGATCCCCCCATCTCTGATCCTCCCAGCTCTGTTCCCCCCAGCTCCAATCCCCCCATCTCCGATCCCCCCATCTCCAGTCCCCCCATCTCTGATCCCCCCCAGCTCCGATCCCCCCATCTCCAGTCCCCCCATCTCTGATCCCCCCCAGCTCCGATCCCCCTGGCTCTGCTCCCCCCGGCTCTGATCCCCCCATCTCCGATCCCCCTGGCTCGCTCCCCCCATCTCCAATCCCCCCATCTCCGATACCCCAAGCTCCGATCCCCCTGGCTCTGCTCCCCCCGGCTCTGACTGCCCCAGCTCTGCTCCCAGCGGCCTCCCCGCCTCCCCTCACGCCCCTCAGTGTCTGCTGCCCCCGGTGAAGTGGCTCTCAGGGAGCACCTGCTCTGCCCAGCCCTCCTTCGTCCACAGCAGCTGGAAAAGCCTCTGCTGCCCTGGGGGCTCCCTGTGATTCCTGACCTGGGCTGATCCCCAGCCCTGCACAGGCATTTTGGGAGTAGTTTGGAATAAAATGATCTTCAAGGTCCTTTCCAACCCGCACCACTCCGTGATTTCTCTTTTTGCCAATAGAGCAAAGCCTCCCTGAAGCTGTGGTTGCACGGGTAACGCTCCCTGGCCAGAACAGAGTTATCCCAGGACTTCTGATCCTTTCCCGGCTTCTGTGCAGCACCTGGGAGTGTTTTGGGTTCAGATCTGATCTGTCCTCTGGAGCAGGGGAGCTCTGCTCACACAGCAAATCCAGGCAGGAGAGGCGTTTGCCTGGCTGGGACCAGGGCATGGAGTGACAGGAGGGGGGAACGGCCTTCAGCTGAAGGGTGCCAGGGTTGGATGGGATATTGGGCAGAAATTCTTCCCTGTGAGGGTGGGGAGAGGCTGGAATGGATTTCCCAGAGAAGCTGTGGCTGCCCCTGGATCCCTGGAAGTGTCCAAGGCCAGGTTGGAGCAACCTGGGATAGCGAGAGGTGTCCCTGCCCATGACAGGGATGGAATGGGATTATCCTTAAATTCCCTCCCACCCCGAACCAGTCTGTGACTGGAAATGCACTCACTGCTGTTTGTCACAGGGGCACGAGGCACAGCCAAGGTGCAGCTCTTCAGGGCAGTTTAGGTGGTTCCTGGAGCCTGTGCCAGGCAGCAGATCCCTGTGAGAGAGCAGGAATGGAAGCTGAGGCTCTGTGTGTCCCTGGGCAGGGCCCTGGTCGTGTTTTCCCCTGCATTACCCCGGTGATTCCCCTGAAGTTGCTCTGTGTTTCCACAGGAACAAACGGGAGCTCATCTGGCTCCGCATCCCTGCAATTGCTCCTCAGCTGCTGCCAGGAGTTAACTTTGGGTCTGCCGCAGGTTGTAACCGTTCAAGTGCTTCCCACCCTTGTGCCTTCAGCTTTTGCTGCTCAAAACAGAGAATTTGGCTGGTGGGATTTATCCTTTTCCCTTTCTGAAGGGTTGTTTTGGGGTGGAGGTGCTCCGGCCCCGGTTTTTCCCAGTGGTGTTGCTGGGCTGTGGCTCTGGGTGCGAGCTCTTCCCTGGCTGCAGCTGTGCTGCCGTTGCTGTTTCATGGTTCACTTCCAATGCAGGGTTTGGATTTCATGCTTCATTATTTTTTCCTCCCCGTTGTGTGGCCATTTGTAAACCGAAGGTGAATTGCACGATGTGTTCCTGCCAGGCATGCAGAGAGCACAGATCCTGAGGAGAATCTGGAAATCTTTCCCCTCTTGGATGCAGGGATGATGTTTTTGGGGGGCTTTTGCCACTCAGGTCCTGGCACCTGCTGCTGTGTCCCTGTGCCCTGGTCCAGGATCCCTGGGTGGATGTTTTAGTGGAGGGATTTTTCCCCCAGGGAAAGGATTCTGCCCATCAGCTGCTGGGATCAGGGGAGGGAAAGGAGCATCTTGGCTGTCCTGGCTAATGCCAGCCCTGATGGTGGCTCTGCAGGTGTTTTGTGGGAATAGATGGAATCCTGGAATGGTTTGGGTGGGAAGGACCTTAAAGCTCATCCAGTTCCATGGGCAGGGACACTTCCCCTATCCCAGGTTGCTCCAAGCCCCATCCAACCTGATTCTGTAACCTGGCCTTGGACACTTGCAGGGATCCAGGGGCAGCCACAGCCTCTCTGGGAAATCCATTCCAACCCCTCCCCACCTTCACAGGGAAGAATTCCTTCCCAATATCCAATCCAAACCCACACTCAGTTGGAAAATCTGCCTGTTTTTCTGAGTGAATGTTTTCATTTTTCTCTCAGTAGCAGCTGCTGAGGCCCCACGCACCTTTGCAGCTGACTCTAAGTAGGATCCCACAATAATCATCAATATTTAACTAATAAAAAAGGGACTTTCATGTTAGGGAAGTGTTTTAAACCAGCCAGGTTTTAATGTGCAAACTGTTTCCACTTTTCACACGTTCTGGTGAGTGTTTCCCATTCATTATGGATTTAAAGACTCGTGTTCCAGCCTCTGTTCCACCCCCTTCCTCGGAGATCTGTTACAAAGTGAGCTGGATCTCAAACACTCCCTAACGTCAAACTGAAGTGGTGCCTCCACTTTTAGAAGGAAAATGTCTCTTTGTGGAGGGAGGGGATTGAATTGTGTGCAGGTGAGGAGTTTATTGATTCAGTATTTTCCCCTCTGTATTTTGGAAGCTGAAGTCGAACTGAGATAAAAATAAAAAAGGGGGGGGGGGGAAATATCAATTCCAAAAGATGTTTTATCCAAAATACAACTCATGGAGTGTGATGCTCCTGGACCAAGCCAGGAGGGTAACAGGAAAAAAAAAAGGTTACTGGACTTCTTCCTGCATGGATTCATTGTTCATATCAGTGATGTTCTCTGGGGAATAGATGGTCCTTGTGAGCACACAATTACAGATGGAAATGGGCTCCAAAAGGGGGTGATTGCATCCCTAACTCCATGTGAGGATTGGATTGTCCCTTGGCAAGGAAAAGGCTGCCCAGAGCCGGGCAGTGCTGCCAAACTCCAGCCTGGGTGGTGGGAGCTGGGACAGTGCTGTCCCGGGGATCCCAGTTCTTGGGGGGGTTCCCAGTGAAACCATTCCATTTCCAGGCTGGGAGGTTCCAGTGAAACCATTCCATTTCCAGGCTGGAAATGCTGCAGGAGGAGCTGGGCTGGGCCAGGTTAACTCAGCTTTACCCCCACTTGGTGCAGTGCTCCAGAGCCAGGCAGTGCTGCCAAGTCCCAGCCTGGGCAGTGGGAGCTGGGACAGTGCTGTCCCGGGGATCCCAGTTCCTGTAGGGTTCCCAGTGAAGCCATTCAATTTCCAGCCTGGAAATGCTGCAGGAGGAGCTGGGCTGGGCCAGGTTAACTCAGCTTTACCCCCACTTTGTGTAGTGCTCCAGAGCCGGGCAGTGCTGCCAAGTCCCAGCCTGGGCGGTGGGAGCTGGGACAGTGCTGTCCCAGGGATCCCAGTTCCTGTAGGGGGTTCCCAATGAAGCCATTCCATTTCCAGGCTGGAAATGCTGCAGGAGGAGCTGGGCTGGGCCAGGTTAACTCAACTTTACCCCCACTGTGTGCTCCAGATGTGAGTTCCCTTTTTGAGCATCCCAAGGCTGAGCTCCCCGAAGGTGCCGAGATAACACGTTTTCCTTGGACGGGATTAACTTGTCCTGACAAAAAGCCATTTCCCAGGCAGCCAGGGCTGGGTTTTACCCTGGAGCTGTGCCTGCAGAGCAGAGGCTGAATAATTTTTGCTCATTAAAACCAAGCATTTGATAGCAAAGCTGCCTCCCCCCCTCAGCTGGGCTGCCCAGCACAGACACAAAGCACTGACTGGAGGAAAACCCAACTGCACAGGAGTTTGCTCTCTCTGCCAGACCCAGACAATTAAGGATGCTCCTATCTTGGCATCTGCACTATTATCTGCTCGTGTTTCTGTGTTTGGTGTTATCTACTCGTGTTCCTGGTGGTTGGAGCCATATTTATGGATAAAATAATTTTGTCTGTATTGAATTTTGCTGCCGTTTGCTGGCCCTGTCAGAGGAGTTTGTGAGAAGGAGAATCCTCTGAAGGGGGCAAAAAGAGTTTCATGAATATATAGGGAGGTGCAGAGTCCCAGATGGCCACCACATGAGTTGATTTACATTAGAACACCCCCATTTTTTTTCCCTGTTACCCTCCTGGCTTTGTCCAGGAGCATCAGGCTCCACGTGTTGTATTTTGGATAAAATATCTTTCGCAGTTGATATCTTTCCTCCCCCCTTTTTACAAGATGCTGCTTCTTTCTGGGTGAACGGTTTGGCTTCAGCTTACAAAATATGGAGGGGAAAATACTAAAGTCAATAAACTCTTCATTTGCACACAATTTAATCCCCAGTTGATAAGTGGCATCTTCAGAGAGCGAGACAAGGAATGGCAGGAGTGGCAAGGAGTCATTTAAAAAAAGAGAAAGCTCCCAGGAATGAGCTGCTGTTTACAGGGCTCAGTGCAGTGGTTAATAGTCATTCATGAAATCACACAGTAAAATCCAAGTGCACTGTCAGCTCTGTCACAGTGACATTGAGCTGTGCAGGTAACGTACAGCAGCTCCACGTTACACCGCGTGACTTCGTATTTTAGCTAAAATTAGGCTTTGTTTTCTCCTTTTAAACAGGGGAGAAAATGCAGGCTGGAGCAGAGGAGAGAGAGGAGCAGGGTTGCTTGAGCTGGAGACATGAAATTGAGACTCTTTAACTATTCTGTTGCTCCAGCAGAAGGTTTTAGCCCAGTTTTGTGGTGTCTTTGTACTGGTCTAAGCCATGTCTCTGTCAGTTCTTTCAGTAAACTCCACCAAAGCTACCTCAGACCTGGGGTTCAGATGTGTTCTCACACTGTAGGAAAACTGAGGAGTTTGTAGCTCCTGTTTGCCCCCAGTTTTTGTGGGATTATGTAAATGCCACCCATGAGTTGAAGGGGCTTCAGTGGCTCCCCATGAATCCAGTGTCATCCCTTGGCCCTGACCCCTGAAATGTTCATTAATAAACGGGTGCTGGCACAGGCAGCTGAGGAGCTGCTGTTGAAAGAGCTGAGTAAGTGCTGAGGATGCTGAGAGCAGTGGCTGAGGAGAAAATGGCTTTGTCAGGCTTTGCTGTGCTCACTTGTCACAGGTTTTGGGCAAACAGCACTGGCAGGAAGTTGGAATCATGGAAAATCCTGGCTTGGAAGGGATCCACACAGATCATCAAAGTCCAGCTCCTCCACACTTGAACCGAAAGGGAACTGAATTGTCTCAGTGCAGGAATCTTGATCCCAAACCCTCCTCACTCCACAGGTGGATGATTTTCTCTTTGCAGTGTTCCTGGAATTCTCAGTCCACTCTGACACATTCCTACATTTGTAAAGGGTATCACAGTTTGTTCCTGCCATAATGTGTTTATTTTCTCTTCCTTCCAACAGATGTTGAGCAATTAGAGAACATGGCAGAGCAACATATTTGTACAAATGAAAGGAAGTGAGGAATAAATGCTGGGAATATTTGGCTTCCTAGCAAGATTAATTCAGGAGAGCACAAATGGGGAAGGAGAGCCCCAGCAGCACGTGGGCATTTGTCAGGGACTGCTAACGTGCAAGATACCTCATTAACAGGGGGAAATAATTACAGACACACCCCACGGCTCCAATTGTGAGCCCACTGGAGAAGAAGGAATGGATGACGAATTGTGTGGAGTGTTTAGAATCGAGTGGTAAGAGGGGTGGATCTGTTTCCAGGCTCTTTTAGGGAGTTCTTAGCAGGTGTGGGTCCTGTACTGAGCAGGATGGTGGGATGAGCCTGTCAGCGTCCTGCTCGGGGTGTGATATGCTCTGCCAGGGAAAAAATTGGGAAAACGACAGCAAATCTCCCTGTCCCTGAGCCAGTGCCTGAAGATGTGCAGAGAACTGCAGTGGCCAGGATTTAAAGTACTCCTTCCCCTCTTTTTTGGAATCCCTGTCAAATCCTTCAGAACCACTGGCAACCAGCTCGGAGCAGTTTCTCAAGGATGCAAGAAGCTGCTCTCAAAATCTTGTGTTAGGAGCCAGGAGGTTGGAATTGGAGCTGGGAGTGAGCTTTTAACTAATGTTCATCTGCTTCAGCTTGAACAAATGAACTGGAGAAAATAAGGATTTGCTCTGATAGCACCAAATTCTGCGTGAAAATGGGGTTTGAATTAGAGCTCCAGGAGCAGTGGTAGGTGGGCAAACCACTGAACTCTTAATCCCCCGCTCATTTGTCTGTAAGAAAATCTTGTTTAAATTTAAAAAACCCCAAACCAACAAACAAAACAGCCACGCCACCCAAACCAACCATACCCACAGCTGGCCAATCAGTTGGAATTTTTGGTAAATGTTTTTGTGGGAGAATGTCTGGTTTTAGGGACTGTTCCGTGAACAGGAGCTGTGGGGAAAATGCACAAATAAGGCAGGAGTTGGGTTTAACGATCCCTGTGCAGGGACAGGATTTGCTGGCAGTGAACATTTGGAAGGGGATGCTTGGATCTCCTTCTGCTCAGCCACGCCGGGTACCCAGGAACCACGGAGTGTGCACTAAAGCATCCAGGGAGTCTTTGCCCAGGGCAGGCTCAGCTCCACCTCTGCCAGCTGTGTGCCAGCTGGGCAGATGTTCCTGCATCTGCCTTGGGCTGGGGAATGGACTGGGTGACCTTTGGAGCTCCCTTCCCTCCCTGCACTCTGAGTGTGCCTGAGTGCTGCACACATCTGCCAGAGCACCAGGGGAGCACAGGGGGAAGGGCTGGGATGGATGTGGCTGCTTCCTGCTCTTCATCCCTCACTGGCTGCTTCCTCGTCTTCATCCCTCATTGGATGCTTCCTGCTCTTCATCCCTCACTGGATGCTTCCTGCTCTTCATCCCTCACTGGATGCCTCCTGCTCTTCATCCCTCATTGGAGGCCTCCTGCTCTTCATCCCTCACTGGATGCTTCCTGCTCTTCATCCCTCACTGGATGCTTCCTGCTCTTCATCCCTCACTGGATGCTTCCCTCATCCCAGGAGGTGCTGCCTGCCCTGGGGGATGGATGTGTGATCAATAAGACATCTCTGCCCAGCCCTGCTTCTGCAGCAGCAACTGTGAAAGATGAGCAGGGGCAAGTTTCAGAAGAGGAGCTAAAACTCCCAACCCAGCCCGCTGGATGTGTTCTGAGCGTGCTGCTCCTGCCCCTGGTTCTGTCAGATGGATTTCCCTGCTCAGCAGCACTGACACCCCCCTGCATCTGCAGCTGGATTGATAAATCCAGGCTCCATGGAGTCTGCTCCTGGTAGTACAAGGTACTAATCCATGTCTGTCCCTGCACGCCACTGCTGGGAGGGCAATATTTAAAGCACAGCTGAGAGGCTGCAGGAATTTAAGATGCAGGAACTGGCTCCTGGCTCATCAACATAAATGAGCCATCTCAGACATGTGAGCCTGGCTGCTCGGAGCAGTTGGAAGTGTCAATCCTGAAGGGTCTGGGTTCACAATTTCATGTTTGCTTGCTATGCCAGACACAGCACATCTTGAATCACAGCACAACGTCCCCTGGTAGCGTTCCTGGGAGTCTGGTTCCCAGAGGAAAGGAATCCAGTTCATCAGCACTGTTTGGGTGGTTTCTCTGAAAGGCTTCCATCCAGATGATGTGACAATTTGCAGGCAGCAGGGGCTGGGGTGGGGGTGCTACTGAATCACAGACAAGGCTTGGAGCTGGAGAGGAAGGAGGAGGGTGGGAGAATACTAAAAAATAAGAGAGTGTTGTATCTGGGTGGGGCTGGGGCTGTAGGGAGGGATAATTCACAGAATCAGGGAATGGTTTGAGTTGGAAGGGACATAAAGATTATCCAGTGCCACCCCCTGCCATGGGCAGGGACACCTTCCACTGTCCCAGGGTGCTCCAAGCCCCTGTCCAACCTGGCCTTGGACACTTCCAGGGATCCAGGGGCAGCCACAGCTGCTCTGGGCACCCTGTGCCAGGGCCTCAGCACCCTGACAGGGAGGAATTTCTTCCTCTATCTCCTCCAAGCTCTCTGTCAGTTCAGAGCTGATCCCCATAGTCCCAGAAACATCTCCTGGTTCTCACATGAGCTGGATCTTTGTGGCCAGCGGGGTTTTGTTCATTTTCCCCCTCTCCTTCAGCCACCTCTGCTGGCTGTGCCTTGCTCCCTGGGCAGCCCAAATCCGATGCTGTCCTAGCACCCTCCAGGCTTGGGTACCAGTGTGGGTCCAGCCCCTGAGGGTGGTGCTGGAGCACCCTCAGAGCTTTCCCCCTCAAAGCCAGGCCTCGTGTGTTTGCTGTTCTTCCTCAGCTTTGGAGCACTTGTGCTTTTTAGCTCAGGGACCATTTTTCATCTTGGAACCATTCCCCCTCCTCTCCTGTGGGCTCTGAGCTGCAGTAATCTCACTTGTTAGCAAAAGAAGAAACTTTTTAGCCTGGAATAATTGTATTCTCTATCAGTGACAGAATCTATTTGGGGTTTCCCCCCCCCCCGCCTTTAAGTGGCAATTTTACATGGTAGAAAACTTTTTAATTCTCTTCTGCAAGCCTACATATAAAATATAACAGATAGGCAAAAATGGATTATTAAAGCTATCTATTTTTCTTGGCATTCCTGTAATTTAATAAACTGTTTGAGTTCTGCAGTTCGTGACATCACCAGGATAAACCCCATCCTTTGATTAATGGCTGTACAATCAATCCCCTTCCCCACATTATCTCCAGTTTAATGGGAGCCACGCTAATTCTGGAGAAGTTTGGCTTGGGGAGCTGGACTAAACAACTTTGGGACAACACCAGCTGGGGGAGGTGTTGAGAGGAAAGGAGGAGAAATGCTGTTAAATGCTTGTGGGGAAAGGTGTTTCTGTCCCAAAATACTGCAACCCTGGGTGTCTGCACCTCCTACAAGTGGCTGCTGCATCCTTCAGCTTATTCTGGCTTTGCTGGAGCACCAAGCGTTGGATTTTTAGCCAGAAGAGGAGAGACTTTCCCCAAAATTGATAAGAGTTTTGCAGATCTATCAGCAGGGCAGGACAAGGGCAGTTTGAAAGGGGAAATCTAGTGTTTAAAGGCAGAAAGTGCAGTGGTTTCCATCCCGGAGTTCCCATCCTGCCTGTGCTGCAGGGCGAGACTCAAAGCCAGCGTAGCAGATGATTTTTAACATTCACAGCTGGTTTGGGGTTTAGTTTTGGTTGGTTGGGTGCCTGAGAAGGATCTGCTGTGCAGCCACCACGGGGCTTGCACCTCCCTTCCCTTCGGAGATTTCAGCGACGCTGCTGCCCAAACCTTCCGTGGGAGAAGAGATCCTCTGAGGCTGTGCCTGGTGAGGGAGCTGGGAGCGGTGAGCAGGCAGCAGGATGGAAATGAAGCCGACCCTGCTGCAGCGGGGCTGCCCTGCTGGGCCCGTGCGGCGCTCAGCCCCTGCCAGGAGGGCACGGCGGGGTCACGGTGACGCCGTGTCACGGGTGACCCTTATTCCCAACAAGCTGCATCCCTGTCACCTGCAGTGTCCTCACTGTAAGGGCCTTGTTAGGGGACTTCCAGGAGCTTGGAACAAATCCCCGGAGCCCCCCGCAGTGCAGATGGGTTTGGATTATTCACTGAGTGAGCTGGATGCGGGAGGGGAGGGGGATTTTCTGTCAGTGGCTCCTTAGAGCCACTGCTCACAGAATCCCGGGATAGCTGGGGTTGGAAGGGGCCTCTGGAGGTCAGGGCAGGGACACCTGGAGCAGGTGACAGGTGAATGTGTCCAGGTGGGTTTGGAATGTCTCCAGAGACAGAGATCCCTCTGCATTCCCTTCCCAGTTTGCTGCACATGCTGTGCAGTCAGAAGCACTTTTCCATTTGGGTTTCCTGGCTGGGAAAAGGAAAGGCTGGGACAGGGATGGTTCTGTGTTGGGATGTGCTGGGGCAGCTTCAGCTTCGTGCAGGGACACTGGGGACAAGAAATGGGACCCTGCTCCCATCGTTGCCATGGACCCCTCGGTGTGTTGGAGTGAGACAGAAACTCGGGTCCCCCGCTGTTGACAAGGAGGTGGCCCCAAGGTGTCCCAGGAGAGGTTTAGGCTGGGTTTGGGGGGAAATTCCTTCATGGAAAGGGTGGTCAGGCATTGGAAGGGGCTGCCCAGGGAGGTTCGGAGTGCCCATCCCTGGAGGTGTCCAGGGAAGGCCTGGACGTGGCACTCAGTGCTTTGGGCTGGGGACAAGGTGGGGATGGGACACAGGCTGGACTCGGTGACCTTGGAACTCTTTTCCAGCCTGTGATCCTGGGATTCTGTTCTATGATTTTCTGATACTCCAGCTGTTGAAGCATCTCCAGGTCTGTCACACCCTGAGCCCCGTGATCCTTCTCCTGATGGAAGGAGCTGCTGCCACCACAAAAATCAGGGAGAAATTGGGCAGCCATGGGCAAAGTCTCACCTTCAGTCCTGACCAGCTGTGCAGGAAATCCCAGAAACTTTCCTAGCATTCCAATATCTGACCTATTCCTTGTTTCCCTGTGTCCCGCTCTTTCTCCTTGCACATATTGACCATTGGCTCTGGAGTGCTCCAGAAAATAACCAGCTGTTCCCTTAAGTGGATTTGGTCAATCCCTCAAGCTGACAGATGATTTTTATTATGTACTATTACTTAATGAACTCTTTTGTGGCAAATGTAATTCAATCCAGATCCTGATTCCCAGTTTGTCATCAGTCCTTTTATAAAGGAAGAAAAATGGGAAAGGACTTGATGATTCCTTTATCTTGTTATGCTAATTGTGTTAGGAATATTGGAGGAAAACAGGCAGTGCATTGAACAGGAGAAAAGTCCAAGCTTCCACTCCACTTAAAGAAAATGGGAATTTACTGGGGCAGAACAGACCTGGCTTGAGCCAAAGGAAATGCTGATCCAAGTTTTGGCTCGGAAAACCGTAAGTAAATAATTATTTTGCTCTGCAAAATTATTTTTCAAAGGAACCCTGGAGTAGCCACGATGGAGGGAACGGATCCTGCAAGAGAATCTTGGGGAAAATTCAGCAATGAGTTAGGAAAGAAATCAGGACTTGCCCAGGGAGCTTCATGTGACATCCAGTAGTGATGGAATGCACTGGAAGGGAGTTTGGGAATTGGTCAAGGTAGAGGAAAAGTTTTGTGACTTTCATGCCCTCCAGATCCTGGTTTGTGTCCTTGAGAATTTATTTTCCTGTGGTTTGTGCCCTTAAAATAGATGGATGAAGCCTTAGAGTTCTCACTTCCCAGAATTCAGCTTTTTATTTTGTAAAATGGGGGTGATTTCTCTTTCCTGTCTCCTGCAGAGGTTTGGGAGAAATGTGTTGGGAAAGGCTGGAACTGCAGATTTCCAGGTGTGAGGAAAAAGCTGCTGAGAACTGGAATAGTCCTGTAGGCCCATGTGGGAGCACAGCCATGAGGTGGATAATGGGGAAGAACGGAAAATATTGATGAGGATCTTCATTTGGTGTCTTTAATCCCATGCTGGAAACAGGACAGGGATTCTGAGTGGAGAAGCCATGTAATTCTGCCAAAACAAGGCAGGAATTTTGGGTGGAAAACCCATGGAATCCTGTGCTGGAAACAAGGCACGAGTTCTGAGGGGAGAAACCGTGTAATCCTGCCGAAATAAGGCAGGAATTTTTGGGTAGAGAACCTGTGTAATCCTGCTGAAAAAGGGCAGGAATTCTGAGTGAAGAAACCATGGAATCCTGCCAAAAGAAGGCAGGAATTGTGAGGAGAGAGACGAGGTAATCCTGGCAAAACAGGCCAGGAATTCTGAGGAGAAAAACCAGGTAATCCTGCTGAAATAAGGCAGGAAATCTGGGTAAAGAAACCATGTAATCCTGCTGAAATAGGGCAGGAATTTTGGGTAGAAAATCCATGTAATCCTGCTGAAACAGGGCAGGAATTCTGGGTGGAAAATCCATGTAATCCTGCTGAAACAAGGCAGGAATTCTGGGAAGAGAACCCCTGTAATCCTGCTGAAAAAGGGCAGGAATTCTGGCTGGAGAAACCATGTAGTCCTGGTGAAACAGGGCAGGAATTCTGAGGAGAGAAACCAGGCAATCCTGGCAAAACAGGGCAGGAATTCTGGGAAGAGAACCCCTGTATCTGGTGAAACAATGCAGGAATTCTGCATGGAGAAGCCATGTAATCCTGCCGAAACAAGACAGGAATTTTGGGTAGAAAATCCATATAATCTGGTGAAGCAAGGCGGGAATTCTGGGGAGAGAGCCCGTGTAACCCTGCCTTGGTGTGCCAGTGTTCCTGACTGAGGCAGAGCTGTGGGTTTGACTCCTTGTGCCTTAATGATGCTCCAGCCTCGTTCCTTACGGGGCCTGGAGGGAGCTTGGCCCGATTTATGTCAGGGATAGATCCAGTTCAGGCTGTTTGTCTCTAAGAAATTAAATTTTGATGAAATCATGGAATGGTTTGGGTCGGAAGAGACCTTAAATCCCATCCAGTCCCACCCCTGCCATGGGCAGGGACACCTTGCACTATCCCAGGCTGCTCCAGCCTGGCCTGGGACACTCCCAGGGATGGGATGGGATGGGATGGGGGATGATGGGATGGGATGGGATGGGATGATGGGATGGGATGGGATGGGATGGGATGGGATGGGATGGGATGGGACAGGTGGGCTCTTCACTGGTGTCCCCCCTCTTATCTTCCCACATTTGAGGTGCACTGGGGCTCTGAGGTCGTTGTTGCTGGTGCTGCTGGGAGTTTGGGAGCTTTGGCTGGGATTTCTCCCGGCTGCCTCCGTGTTCCTTCCACAGCCTTTCAGTTTGGTTGGTGTCACCCCCCTGTCCCCTTCCCCACAAGGCGAGGAGAGTGAGGAATGTTGATGCTTTGTGGCAACACTGGAGGTTCCTAATTGCTTGTCTAATTTATCTCAGTTGAAATTTTGGCTCGCAGCCACGCGCAGAGGAAAAAAAAAAAAGGGGCCAGTGGGCACATCTTGCCAAGGCATGAATTCCTCCTTATAAATTGTCCTAGAGCACCTCAGCCATCTGGGTAACCCAAAATAGATGTTGATGCAGCGTGGAGAGAGGAACAGTGAGGAGCAAAGGAGTTCTGTAATGTGCAGAATGTCACCTGGAGGGTCGAGGCGAGATTGTTTATCAGCCTCACCAGAGTAAACAGACTCGGTGAATTTCATACCGGCTCCAGCTCGGGCTACACCACGACGTTGCTGTATTTACATAAATGGGATTAAAAGGGGAGGAAGAGCTGAATTTTTGAAGCACAGGAGGAGAGAACAAATCTGGTGTTGGTGTATCAGGGACTGAGCCGAAAGCTCAGTGAGTCACAGAGTGGTTTGGGGTATAAGGGACATTCAATTAAAGCTCATCCCATCCCACCCCTGCCATGGGCAGGGACACCTCCCACTATCCCGGGCTGCTCCAAGCCCTGTCCCACCAGAAGGATGCTCCAGCTTTTGCTTGAATTGTGACCCACACTGAAGCCCGTCCTCTTAGGAAGTGCTTTGCCTGCAGAGGTGAAGCACATTTGATCCTCCAGGAATGAAGGTTCTCCACCTTTGGTAGGACCTGTAACAGCCAGGTTTTCCCACCTGTGGAGAGTTAATTCCCGTTTGAACTTGCACAGGTGCAATATCCTCTTAAGCCAAGCCTAAATGTGAATTTTGGAGTGGGCTGACTCAGTGGTGCTGGGTGAAACACACGCTCAGATCTCTGTCATTGCCCTGAGTCACTGGTGTTGAGGCTGGGCGAGAGTTTTGTGGTGATTTGTTGTGACGGGGCTCCCAGAGGCTGTGAAATCTCATTTAATCAGTCTGGTACCTCTGACCCAGCCAAGTGGCTGCAACAGAGCAGCCCCAGCCTCCACGGGAGGAAGCAAAGCTGCTCTGCAGGGGTTGTCCTCAAACTCAGAGCTTTGAAATTCCCAAGTGAAACACCCAAGGGGATATAGGGAAGCAGGATTCAACATCCAAGCTTTATGGCTTGGTCTTCACTATTAAAACTCAGGTTACCCTCTGGATTACCAGGAGTTTGAGGGAGTGAGGCAGGAGCGAGTCATGCACCACACAGGCATTGAGTGTTTGGTGTTAATCTCCCTCTGAACACACAAATAAAGTCCCTATCTCTGAAATTCGCAGCCGAGTCTCTCTTCTATCAACCATCTTTATTGCATCAGCACTCAATTCTGAGCAGCTCGGGCATTTTTCATAAATAAAACATTTTTATTATTTGTCTCCATCTTCCAATACAAAAAAAAAAAAGCCAAAAAAAAGCCCCCTTCTTATTCTGTCATCCTTAAAAAATTTATTTCAGATGAATTGTCATCCAGCTGTTTCTCACCCTATAAATCATAGGGGATTATTCGAGATGGAAATGTTCACTTTGGAGAAAACATGAAGTCCTTATAGGACTCTGGGACTTTGATAAATAGCAGCTTTTCCTCACACTACCAGGACAGGAAAACTGAATTCCCTTAAAATTTCACATGGCTCTCACTGGCAGAGGAGTTGAGGTTTGTCCCTGCAGCTTCTCCAGGAATTGAACCCAGGAATTCAGTCAAGCTTCAGGGGATTGCATCGACCTTCCAAATGACTTCCTTCTCTTCCTAATAACGCAGCTCTTAGGAGCCTTTATCCATTTCTGGGTGGGGTTTTTTTCCATTTTCTGGGAAGATGATCCGAGGGAAGGATGAGCTTTTCCTCTCTATCCCACAAGCCACTTATCCTTAACTTGGACAACGATCTGCTTCCTTAATTTGTTTTTTTTACAGATCAGAAAGCAGCTCTCAGTATTGTG
This sequence comes from Lycocorax pyrrhopterus obiensis, assembly GCA_014706295.1. NCBI lineage: Eukaryota > Metazoa > Chordata > Aves > Passeriformes > Paradisaeidae > Lycocorax > Lycocorax pyrrhopterus. The sequence goes on from JACSVZ010000024.1 coordinate 4,611,791, forward strand.
CCCCGAGTCTGGGGGGTGTTGTGCTCTCCCCTCACAAAATTTGGCTCTGTTTTGTCCCCTGGAAGAGTGGAAAGTTTGAATGGTTGGGAAAACTGGAAGATGGAGGGAGGGAATCTCAGCCTTGGCCACTGCTATGAATTAATGCAGTAGAAAATCTGAGGCACTTGAATTATATTTAATTATTTTTATCCAGTGTTGCAGGAGCTCCTGTAAAACAACAGAAGGTTAAAGGCATTAATAAACATGGAATTTCTTCATTAGTCTCTGGGATATTTGCAATTAGGAGGACATGCTTTGTCTGTAAGCAGAATCTGTTTCAGATTAAGTTACTTTTCCAGGCTGTAGTTGTGCAACACAGCCCCCAAAACTTGGGGATTAGCAGTGAAATCCCCTTGCAGGGCCATGAAACTCTGACCTGGAATTTCCTGAGTCATGAGACCAAATTTGATTGTAGGAATAGAAGCAAACCCTCTGTCCAAAGCTCAGAACTTGCTGAGATGAGGAGACTGCAAAGGAGAATCGGTTGTGTCTTACACCTCCAGCCTGAGAAATTCAGTGCAGAAAGCTGGACAGGAGGTCTGGACATGCTCCAGGGCTTTTGTCCATCCTCAGAGGCTTCAAGGAATGTGTCAGCCACAGAATCCCAGAGCGCTTTGGGTGGGAAGGGACCTTAAATCCCATCCAGTGCCACCCCCTGCCATGGGCAGGGACACCTCCCACTGTCCCAGGCTGCTCCAAGCCCCGTCCAGCCTGGCCTTGGACACTGCCAGGGATCCAGGGGCAGCCCCAGCTTCTCTGGGCACCCTGTGCCAGGGCCTCCCCACCGTCCCAGGGAACAATTCCTCCCCAATATCCCACCCAGATCTCCCCTTTTCCAGTTTGAAGCCATTCCCTGGCTCCTATCAGTCCAGCCCTTGTCAATAGTCCCTTTCCATCTTTCTTGTCATCCCCCTCAGGTCCTGGAAGGCCACAATTAGGTCCCCCCAGAGCCTCTCTTCTCCAGGCTGGACAATCCCAGTTCTCCATGGCCATGAGCTTCCATTTCAGCAGGAGGAGGACCCTGGACTGGCTGTTAAGAGAAAAGTGGGATAGCAGCCCCTGGCACGGACCATGACAATTCCTGAGCGGAAAAGGCCATTCCAGCAGCTTCCAGTCCTGGACCGGGCATCACCACAGAGCAAATATTGCAGTGATGCCCCTCCAAAGCCCCCAGGTTCCTCTGGGACCTTGCAGCGGGATCGAACGATTGTGTGTTCCTTCACGACACATCCACGTGCCTGCAGTGGTCACCTGCTCCAAATCCCAATTCTTGGCGGTTCCCTCCTCCAAACACCCATTTAAATTCCAGTTTGCTCCTGCCATGTTCAATAATTTAATGTGTTATCAATTTCCTCCTCTTAGCTGGAGGGAATGACTGATGCTCTGTGCACACACTATGGGCACATCTACGGTTCATAAACAGCTAAAGTTAGGAAATTCGAAATTGTAAATGTATCTAATTATCTCTAATCATAGGCTCACTGTAATTAGTGGGATGCTGGCTCCCCTCTATTTTTAAAGAGCAGAGATATTCTCTGTAATAAAAACCTCAACAGATTTGTACCGTGGGTATGAAAATAGAACATTGTTAGACTATTTCTGAGTACAGAAACAACTTTCTGCCCCATTTTCTCAAAGGGATTCCTGTCTGGTGGCTTCACAGGCTGCAGCCTTCCCCTTCTGTTCTTCCATGGCTTCATCTGGAAAATTCTCCATTTCCTCATCTGTGAAGTTATTTTTTGGAAGATGAAATACCAGTTAACACTTCCATGTCCCAGGCAGGATGGGCCAGGTTTGCAGGATGTTCTGTTGGGACTTTCAGAACCAGACGCGCTAATTCTTGTTCATTGCGAGCTGGATTTGTCAATTTCACTTTTTCTATTTCGGGAGCACACAGTAAATATTATCCTATTAATGCGAAGAGCATCCTTCCCTCTCTCCCCATTATTTGTCCTGCGAAACATGATTTGGCATAAATTTTTCTGTGCTAAATTCAGCTTTTCTTTGTGAAGATCAGCTGTTTACAGTAGCTTCCCTATAACACTTTAATTTTCAATTTTGCTCCTTTGAATGCCGCTTTCGCTTCTTCCTGTAAATATTTTGATGTGTCTGTGGTTGTTTTCCTTTAAATGTTGTGGGGAAGCGAATGCAGCAGCTGCTTAGGGTGCTTCAGAATTTGAAGTAGTCGGATTTCATGGGACACACTTCTCCCAAAGAAAATTGGTGGTGGTGGGAAAAAAGCGGGAATGATTTGCCTCATTAGGGGGAGGATGGACCCCGTGCCTCAGGCTTTGTTTCAACAGGTGAAACACCTTGGGAAAGGTGTAGGATCATGGAACGGTTTGGATGGGAAAGGATCTTAATTTAACTCATCTCATCCCACCCCGTACCACGGGCAGGGACAGCTTTCCCTATCCCAGGTTGCTCCAAGCCTTGTCCAGCCTGGCTTTGGACACTTCCAGGGATGGGGCAGCCACAGATTCCCTGTGCCAGGGCTTCCCCACCCTCACAGGGAAGGATTTCCTCCCAAAATCCGCCGCACAAAGGTGTGCAGCACCTGGAATTTGGGGCCGCTGCTGTTGTCCGTTCGGAGGAGTCAGAGCAGAGTTCTGGCGGGGGCGAGGGACAAGTGGGACACAGAAAAGCGGGATAAAAGCTGCGGGGAATGTGTCATTCCAGCCGGGCTCCGGCTGCGGGTGGCAGTGCAGAGCAGGATTTGTGTCCCGGTGGGCGCTCGCACGGCAGACAGGATTTCTGTGTTTAGTGAGAGGTGATTTCGCAAGGTGAGACGCCAAGTGAGTGCTCGGGGTTAGAGACGGGCTGGGAACCAGCGCATCCCTCGCTGGGGATGTTGTGATCGGAGAAGTCGGGGATGGCAGGGATGGTTTGTGCTCATCACAATCGTCCGTTCCGTGAATAAACGCAGAATTTTTTTCTTAATTATTTTGAAGAGAGTTCAACCCTAAACCTCCGTGGTTTTTGCGACGCAAACCTACCCGGGAGGAACCCCTGGATTTGAAATCGCTGTGAGCCGATTGCCCGGGAATAAAGTGGGACTGTGGCTCCTCAATGCCTTTTTGATGCCTGTGGATTGTCGCTGGTGCATGCAGGGCTCTTGGCTCAGCCTCTGCCCTGCGGGTGTGCAGCAGCCCCGGCACAGCTTCAGCTGGGTGCAATATTGGGCTGGGGGGCATCGCTGGCTGGGGAGGGGACAGCAGCGCATGGAGCTGTGGCCCCCCGTGCCCGGAGCTTTCCCTGGGGGAGCTGTGCCTTCGCACAATCGGGGCTGTTTGAATTGATGCCGCAGCTCACACAGACATAAAGCAACTCTTTCATGTGCCAGCCCTGGTTGCCTTGGCTCTTGGCAGCGGCTCCCGGTGTAGGCAGTGCGAGGATTGAAATGCAGAGGGGACGGAGGGAGAGGGAGAGAGAAGGAGGATTGATCCCAGGGTGGAGGGACGGAGCGGCGAGCCCTCGATATAATTTGTTTTTTAGCTGTCAAATAAGCTCATTCAAGGCAACCGGAACACGGCCGAAGAAGGGGGTTTTGCAGCAAGAAACTGCAGCAAATGCAAAGCCGGGGGAGCAGGGGGATGGGTGGCCAGGGGAGCCCCCGATGTGGCCCCGGCACAGCCGAGGGGAGCGGCCCGGGCCCGGTGTGGGCACCGGGGGCAGCGGCCCGGCCGCGCCTCCCTCGCATCCCGGGGGGAGCGGGGGAAACAGGGATAGACGGGGGGAAAAGGGGGATGACAGGGCTGGAGAGGGAGATGTCGGGCTGGCAAACACCCCCTGTTCCACAGGGCTGTGGGAGAGGGGCAGCTCCGAGCCTGTCACGAACGTGAAGTCGGTGCTTGCCGACGAGGGAGGAGGGGGAGGATGCTCGAGCGTTCCAGAGTGCCTTTTTCTTCGTTATTTATTTATTTCCTTAAGCTCTGGTGTCGTGTTCGAGTTGTTTTCCTTGTCCCTGGATCTGAGCATCATTAGCAAGATAATGAAGTTCCCGAATGTGGCGTTAAGTGGCTGCATTCCCATTCCTCCCTCCCTTTTCCCCATCTTGCCTGCAGCTCCAGGGACCGGCGTACCGGGAGATGTTCAAACAAAAACAAGGGGAGGTGGTGCTGGTGGTGCTGGTGGGGGAGAAACGGGGCTCTGCCAGCCCTGCCAAGGGCAGGAGCTGCCTGTTGGCTCGGGGGAGGGGGGCACAGCCTTTCCCACCTCCAGGATGCCTCTGGACCAGTCCCACCAGTATCAGGGGACCGCTCTGTTGCTGGGAGCCGTGCTGCGAGGACACAGGGAAAAGGGAGGCGGGGGGGGTCTGTCGTGATCTGTGTTTGCAACAAAATCTGCTTCATCACAAAAATTGTGTCAATAGCATCAAGTTGTTTATGGGGGGGGTTGTCTGAATAACAGAGATGTGTGAGAGAGAGAGAGAAATGGGGGCTGGGGGGCTCGTTCCTTATCAGGAAACCTGTAGTGTCAAAAATAAACACCCTGCTGGAGCCCAGTCTGTGGGGTTTGGTGCTGCTGGGAGGCTGGTGCCGGGTTTGGGGGGTGGGGGGGAGCACCCCCGAGGCAGCTCGGTGTGGAGGCTGCACAGCATCCCCCCGCCACAACATCCCACCGAGAGAGGGAACAAAGCTCCGGGAACGATTAATCAAGTGGCTTAATAAAAAAAGTATAAATCCCTGAGGGCTGCGTGGTGCTGGTGGTGCTGCTGCCGAGGAGCTGGCTCTGAGACAGCCACCGGGAGGGACGCGCCAGCCCTCCCCTGCTCTCCTCTCTTCTCCTCTCCTCTCCTCGCCTTCCCTCTCCTCGCCTCTCCTCTCCTCTCCCCGAGCTGCTGCCACACTTGGTTCATTCCAGCTGCAGAAGCTCAGAGCCTTCCATGCGGTGGGATTTTTTTTTTTATTTTTTTTTTCTCCTGGGCTGAAAAAATTAAGGGGAAAAAAAAATAAAAATCACAAGCCTGACCCGCTTCCCCCCCACCTCCCCCCTCCTCCTTCCTTTCTCCTCTTCATCCAGCCGAGCCGAGGACTATCCCAATCGCCAAGGGGAAGGAAAAAAGGGGGAAAAACCCAACAGCAGCGACCGGCAGACCCCCAGCACGCCCCATTCCTGCCGCTGCCCTTTGACATGCAACCTTCCTTGGGATGGGACCAGCCGGGATGCAGCTGCAGCTTCGGAAGGCACTGGTGGAAATTGGGGATCGTGGCTCTCATGACGGCGGAGGGGAGCGCCTGGAGCCGGGCGCTGCTGCTCTCGCTGGGGCTGCTGGCTGGATCGGCGATGGGTGAGTGCCGCGGGCAACTTCTGCACGGGCATTTTCTATCCATCCCCAGCTCCGGGGATGAAAGGAGCGGCGTTGTCCCCCCGCGTGGGAAAGGGGGTGCGGGGTGTGTGGCACCGGCGTGATGGCACTGGGGTGATGGCACTTGGGTGTGTGGCACCGGGGTGATGGCACTGGGATGATGGCACTGGGGTGATGGCACTGGGGTGTGTGGCACTGGGATGATTGCACTGTGGTGATGGCACTGTGGTGATGGCACCGGGGTGATGGCACTGGGGTGATGGCACTGGGGTGTCGGCACACGCTGCCCTGGCGTCTTGGGCACGGCACCGAGGGTGTTTGATTCAGACCTCTGGAGCTGCATCCTTCGGGAGCAACAATTTTTTAAGCGCTGGGGTGTGATAAAGGGTGGCTTTCTATGATCTCATTCCCCTTCCCCGGTGGGTCAGGTTTGGGCACAGGCGCTGGTGATGTGCAGGATGACTGTGAAAAATGCCAGCACCGCTTTCCCCTCTGTCTTTCCCCTCTGTCTTTCCCCTCTGTCTTTCCCTCTGTCTTTTCCCTCTGTCTTTCCTTGGCATCTTAATTCAGGATTTCACTACCCTGCTGCTTGCCCACAGCTGATAAAACAGATTTTTGGATGCCTTGCATGAAGATGGAAGCACTTTCCTCCTTTTCCTCCTGCCTTCCCAGTTGAATATCTCTTATATATGAGCTCCTTGGCCTCAGCATCCTGGTTTTTATGAAATATGCATGTTTGGGCTTGAAAGCTGAGGAAGGCTCGAATTTGGGGGCAGTTTGCTTGTGTTTCCTGCCTCATTTCCGCAGCTGCCCTTGTAGCCAAAGCAGATCCAGGGACTGAAGTTTATTTCTGGTGTAAACAGCAAATATTTAGGGACTGTCCTTCTGTGTGTGTAGGAGGGGGAAGAGTGGGAGAGCCGAGTGCTGGCAGTGGCTGCTCTCCACACTGTGCAGTGCCCCGATTTCCGAGAGTTTCCAAGTAACGTTGTCTTGTCTGCTGTATCCTAGGCTGGAGGAATGCGTGTTTGGGTGTTGATGTGTATGAAAGCTCCTCGGCTTTAGAGGGGTTTTTTTGGGGGAAAAACTTTATCTGGAATGCAACACTGATTTTATTATGTAAGGCAGGTTTCCTTTCAGGGGCTCGGGGATGAGGATTAACTGCTGCTCCTGAGCACTCTGGCAGTGGAGCTGAACAGTTTTGCTGACTGGGAGGATCTGTTAGGAAAGGCTGTAAACCCACCCAAACAACCTATAGCTCCTAATAAAGGCTGAATATTTATTCTGGTGGCTATTTTTCATTTCTTCAGTGTGAACATTCAGCCTGTGCACAGAGGAAAACCATTCCAGCAGCTTCTGCTGAGCTTTCCTCATACAAGCAGACTGATGGAGAGATACCTAAATCTCAGATTTACTCTATCAGGGGCTTACAGCTTTTTTTCTTCTTCTGAGCTGTCTGTGGCTTATTCATACTGGATCTTCCAGGCTTCACTCTGTACCTTGCTGAGCATTTAATCCTTTCTTCTCAGGCCCCTGGTCCCTCCTATCTGCATTTAGAGCTCTCTGTTCTGGATCCTTCAGCCAGAGGTTGATGCTCTGGGTTGTTTTGCTTTGTGAGCAGAAGACCTGCGAAAGCTTTTTAGATCTCAGATGTTTTTTTACCTGCATCAGAGCCAGAGGCATTGATCAATAAGTCCTCTCTTTAGATTCTGAAACCCCAGCAACAATGGTTTTGTGGAAGCAGGATGCCAACTTTGGCGTCATTGTCTGATGCTGGGTACGCACACGGAGGGAGGGGAGGCACCCGCCCTTTGCAGGCTGCACGGTGGGTTTGGGGTGTAATCCCGGGAAATCAGTTCAGCCTGGGCTGAATCCTGAACCGCTGTGGAACAAAGTTCCAGGAGCTCCGAGCTCTCCCGTTCCCGGCGCTGTGTAGGGAGCAGTAGCCAGGAGTTCCCATAGTGTGGCAGCAGAGCCGTGTGTGTGGAGCTGTCAGCGAGGAGTTGGACATAAAAAGGGGGAGAAACGCTGCTCCCATCACATCAGCTGGGCCGTGTCTGCAGTCCTGCTGCCCACAAATGGCCTTCTAAAAACTGGCCCAAGGCGTGTGGTGCCTTCAGGTGCTGCCGTGTCCGAGGGCAGGATAATGGAGCTTCCCTTGAGGAAAGGACGGAGCTGGAAGGGGAGGGAAGGTGGTGCTTGGGGATGGGAAGTTTGCTGTGGGTATGGAAGGGGGAGAGGGAGTGGTTTGTGTGGTTCCCCCTTTCAGTTTTAGGGGTGCAGTGATGGTTTCACAGGGGTAAGATGGGCAGAGGGCACTGGATTTGCCTTTGGCTGTGCTTGATGGTGATCCCTGCCCGGCGTCTCGAGTGTGATGATTCTGGAATTCTGGGTATCGATTGTCAATCAGGTGGGCACAGCAGTGCTGCTCACTCCTTTCTGCTCCTGTCTGGGCAATCAGCCGTGCTCCAGCGCTGGAAGGTGCATTTGGGGCTTGTGTAGGCCCTGTGTGTGTGGATAAACACAGATAAAATACATTTTAATGGCCTGTTATAAAAGGGTCTTGACACCATTATTTACACACTGTGCCTTATTAGTCAGCACCTTGCTTGGTACTGGGTGAAGGGAGAATGCACCAGCTTGAAACACCGTCTCATCAATTTAAACCTCTGTAATTTTCTTTTTTCTCAATGGAAAATAGTTTTTGCTAGACTTCTCTTCTGAAGAGAGTGGAGGAGCAGGAAGCTGTTTATGAATTTTGTTTATGAATTTAAGATGCGGGCAGGAACAGAGGGCAAGGGAGGTTTCATTGCACAGATCCCAACCTGCACTGATGATCCCAATCCCCTGAGGGACCACGAGGGGTTAAAGAACATTCCCTATTGTCTCACGTTTTTTATCAGGTGTGGACCAGTGTTAGAAGTATGAGAGAAGGTTCAGTAGGAGGTGCAGTCAGTAAATCTGGTGGTTCTGGATCAAACTTAAATTAAAGACCTGAGCTGGAGACCTGGTCTGTCCAGAGGCACACTGAGAACACGGAATGGGATGTAGGAAAAACAAGCCAGGTTCCTGTTTTAAAGAGCACAGCTTCCAGCCGTGTGTAAGGCTGGTTCATACCCTCAGTGTGCTTCTCATTTCAGCATCCCCTTGAAATGAGGGCCCCTTTAGTCCCTGTTAGGGGTGGTTTGGATCCATCCATGAGCCATCCTTGCTTGTGGAGGGTGATGTTGGGTGGTCCTGCTGCAGGCAAATGTAGCTTAGAGAGCACCTGTGCATCCATCCGAGGTGGTTTAGGGGAATTCTCCTCAGAAGGTCCAGTAACTAAAATATGATTCCACTGAGGCTGTTGTTTGGACAGACAGACAAAGTCTCGAGGCGGTTGGTGAGAAAACAGGAGCTTGTGAGGGACCACGAGTTGTGGGAGCAGAGGGGTCTCTGATGAGCTGCAGGGGAGCCGCCTGCCCAGCTCCCATTAATCAGCACCGAGGCCTAACGAGCTTTCCTGAGCCCAGAGCTCAGGGGAGGGGGCTGCACCACCACAGGGTGCATTTATGCTGTAAATCATCCCTTTATTTTGTTCTCTTGTCCTAAATCCCCACTTGGGAGTTCCCGGTGAGGAACATCCACATCCAGCACGTTTCCCCGTGGGAGCGTGTGCCCATAATGAGGGGGGGAGAGGAGCCCTTGCTGAGCTGTGGCCAGGACTCTGCTGCAAGCTCGGGATGTTCGGCCCACAATTCAGGGAATCACAGAACCATTTGGATTGGAAAAGACCTTTAAGGTCACGGAATCCATCATTAACCCAGCACTGCCCATCCCACCTTCCGCCTTCCCATTCCTGGCACCGATCCCGTCGTTTGGGGCAGATTTCCCTGTGCTGGAAGTTGTTCCTTGCCTGTCACTCCGGCGTTTTTTCGCCGTGGCTGCTGAGTGCAGCTGAAAAACATCTAAGCCCCAGCGTTCCTCCCCACTGAGCCGCGCCTGTCCCTCGGATGCCTCCCGGGGAAATGCTGGATCCCGCTGCTGCCGGCTCCCAGCTGCGCCAGCTGCAGGGAGCACAGGGGGCTCTTTGCTCCTCTGCTGCTGCCTCCCCCTCGTCAGGAGCTCCTGTCAAACACCAGGATGAGTGTGGGGAGTGGGATCCTGGCAGCCTGCCCCGGATCCCATGGATGGATTGGGGCTCCAGGTGTGGCTGAGCTGTTTAGGGGGTGTCAGTGCTGTAGGGGATGTGTGTTCCTATCAGAACTGAGTATTCCTCCTTGCTCTGCATCCAGGGAATGGTTCCTCACCCCCCCAGGCCGCTGTCAGCCGCTTCCACCAGCGCTCCAGGGATTTCCAGCCATGGAATTACTGCGTGGTGTTGCTGCCCTTCTCCGGTTTCCGAGAGCCCAGCTGGTTGGGAAATGCCAAATTTCACAGCTGTGCTTCTGTTCCTGCTGCTGCCCCCCAACCCCTGCCAGAATTTGGCCTGGATCTTGACCAGAGGAAATTGTTATGATAATGTTGAGGGTTAGTTGGGGGCAAGGTCAGGCAGCCTTAACTGGTTTTGAGCCCATAGCATTGCAAGAAAAGTCTTTTTAACTCCATTTTTATCAGGAGTATCCTGAGACACAGGACTGGAGTAATTTTTCACGGGCTTTAGTGAAATTATAACAAAGCTCTGTTTAGCTGAGTGGATTTTACATAATACTTCTTTACTCTCCTCCATGTTTCTAGGCATTGGGAGGTTCAGAAACACCATGAATAGGCCTAAATTTAAATTAGGCTTTTTTTTTCCAACAGAAAATAGAGCAAATTCAAATGGAAGGGGAGAGATAAGACTTTAAGGGCTACAAAAAAAGGAATGATTAAGTAGTAAAGATTCTGTACTGCTGGAATTGTTGAGTGCAGCATTGAGCTGTCTTCTTGACGTACACAGCAGCCAGAAATGTCAGAGGTGGTGGAATCCCATTGATTGGCTCTAAATCCAGTGAGGAATGATGGGAAGGGAAAGGGAATCAGGCTTTAAGGGGAGTTTAAACCAGGTGAGGCTTCTTGCTCCACCTGGGAAGAGGTGGGAGCCATCCATCCTGCCTGGTAACTGAGGATTTATGGTGCAGCTCAGCATTTTAATTTTCACTGCTCATTGAAATGTTTCCCTGAAGTCAGTTTGGTGAGAGCTCCAGCGTGTGCAGTTCATCCTTGTCCTGAAGATACTGCAGGGCCCAGCAGTGAGGCTCTGATCCCACCCAGTGTCTCCGCAACCTCTGAGAGCAGAGACAAATCCCTAACAAATGACTCAACCTGATCTCCAGAGGTTTCTCCCAGCCCAAACCACTCCATGGAATAACTCATTGCTTCATGGAGTGACTTGCACGGGGTTGTTTGGGGAGTTTGGGGCAGAGCAGCAAACGCTGGCAGCTCAGCCTTAACCACGACATGGCTTTTCGTGGTTTAGTCCTCAGTTCTCCACCAAGGAACATGAGGCTCCTTGCTGTGAGGTGATTTCAGTGTGATGCCTGAAGAGGCCACTTAAAAACAGAGACTGGCCAGGAGTAAGGGAATAAAGGTGAGTATTTATTTGAAAGGCCTTCAAAGGTCCCCCTGGGGAGCCAGAGGCCACTGCCGAGATGGACCCCGAGATGGACGGCAGCTCACGAGTTCTTCACACTGTTATAGGTTTGGTTCATCTGCATATCAGGGTTAATTCTCCAATTAAAGCTTCAGTTAATGATGTAGTTTCTCCAAGCTTGGCCCCCTTTAGAGGCTTTTGGTTTACACATTTTGGGCCTAGGACGGTCTGGGTGTCCTTGGAGAGCAGGCCCGGAGAGGCTTTGTTGTGTCTGCCTGGAGAGGCTTTGTTGTGTCTGCCCAGCATGAGAGAGCAGAAATTAACAGGCCACAATAAACTTCAGAGTTACACACTAAGCAGTGCAGGATTTGAAAAATATAAAAGTTAAAACCTAAGGCATCCAGTGCAACTCCAAGGTTATTTCCTTCTCCGAGGAGAAGGCACTTCCATGGCTTTCGGTGGAGTTGGGATATGGAGATGAACCCAGTGGTAGTAGCAGCCACAGTTCGGTGTTTACACGGCGTTTCTGGGGGAGTGAAGTACAGTGCAATTATGGAAATGGATGTTCTCTGCCTGCAATAAACAGGATGCCGTGCAGGGATCTGCAAAATCTCTGTGCTGCCTCCATGCTCTGCAGTGGCAGCCGGGGCTGCTGGTGGTTAATGTGTGATTGGGACAATCCCATTGATTAAAGGAATCAAATCAACTCTGTTTCAGTGTCTTGGCCCCATGGATGCAGCCAGAATGGAGACTGCAGGGAGCTTGGATGGAAATGATTTTACACCTCCCTTGCATGAAAGTGGATGAGAGTTTTTTGGGTGGTTTTCCCTCTTTTTTTAATGGGACTTCACAGTGGATTGTGTGGTGTTTCCTCTTTCTTCCCAGTGTCAGGTGCATTCCCTGACTCGGCTTCTTGCAATAATTTCCTGTCCTTCCAAGGCACAGGCACCACCTGTGGAAATAAATTCCCTGCTTTTGAGTGCACACCTTGCTTTGGTGGATGGAAAGAGAACTGGGGGCTGTGTCAGAGTCCTGCTGGTGCTGGTGATTCCCAAGGGGACAGAAAAGCCATGGAATGAGGAGATGTGATGCTCTGGCTTCCACTGGAAGATGATCTTGTAACCAGGAGGCCTGGAGCAGCTGTAGCTGCCAGGGAGGTGTGGGATAGGGGAGTAATTAAATAAATTAAATCCTGCCCCATTGCTGACTGCAGAAATCTGCTGGGAAATGAACCTGTGGCCTGCATTGGGGGGATGAAGGTTTGTAAAGGGTTGAAGGAGGTGGAACAGGGTGCAGAAACACCCGTGCAGCCTGTGGTGTTGGGGTGTGACAGTATGGTGGGATTATCAGCAGTGTCATTACCTGTCCAGTGAGGTGTAAACACTCAGAATCATGGAATCACTGAGGCTGGAAAAGCCCTCCAAGGCCATGGAGTCCAACCTGTGCCCAGTCCCCACCTTGTCCCCAGCCCAGAGTGCTGAGTGCCACGTCCAGGCCTTCCCCGGACACCTCCAGGGATGGGAACTCCAAACCTCCCTGGGCAGTTCCAATGCCTGACCAGCCTTTCCATGCAGGAATTCCTCCTGGGTGCACCTGGAGGTGGCCCTTGTGTGGCAGAGGGAACAGTTTAAACTATCAACAAGTATTGTGTGTAATTCTCGAGTGTTGGAGCTCTGTGGAAGAGGTGGAAGTCAGAACCCAGAGGGGCTTTCTTCCAGTGCTGCTGGAATTCTGCTTGTCAAGCTGGGTTTGGCTTAGGACAGCACATGAGAAAGGCCACCAGTGTCACCAGAGCCAGCTTTGCTTGTGTGGGCACCACCTGGGCAGGGCTGGAGCTGCAGCCAAGTCCTCACTAAAGAAATTCTCAAACCTTGCTGGTGTTTCAGCTTCTTCCTTTGTTAATCCTGGGTGTCCTCGGAAGGCAGCTCCTCTTTCCATCCGACCAGAAGGAAATCTACAGCATCCCATTTCCTGCTGGTGAATATTTTCCCCTTCCCTCCTCGTAGAAAGACATTTCTACTCCTGTTTCAATCCTGGGCAGAGCAGTGGGTGCCTCAGGAGGTGCTGGAAGTCAGGGAAGGTGGGAGGCGGAGGCAGGAGCAGGAAGGCCTGGCCAAGGTCACCCAGCAGGGCGTCAGCAGAGCCAGGAGCAGCCTGGATGTCACTCCTGCGTCATCCCACACTGAGCACCAGCATAGGAATGTGATGCTGCTGCTCCTGAGGTGGTTTTTGAGAAGCCTTCCTGCTGCAGATGAGGTCGGAGCCGTGTCTGTGCAAAGGCATTTCACAGTGGTTACACTGGAACAGAACAATTCCTCCGTCCATTTATCAAAATGTCTGTGATTCCCATTTCAAGACAGATAAAACAACAGTGAATATCAAATAAAGGTGTCTTTGTCCAGAACACTTGAAAACAAAAGGAGGGGAAGGTTTGTTCCTCTGACCTCTGGAATGTGAAGTCTGTTCTGTCCTGGTGAAATGGCTTTGTCGGGGTTTCATGCACCTGCCTTGGGGCCTCCTGCATTTCTTTCCGTGTAGAATTTTACCTGTTCCTCAGTTGTCACTTCAGTGTAGACCAAAGCACGGTCACAGCCCGGTAATCCCGGCCCCAGCTGCATCAGAAGGTGCAAGAAGGGCTGGAATAGCCAAGCAAGATGAGTTAATCACAGGCAGAGAATTAACCACAACTGGGGATTTGCTGCTTCAGTGCTCTCCTGTTATTTGCACACTCCCCTGACTTGCAGGAGTTGTTAGAGCCCAGTTCCTTCTGCTTCCCGTGGCTGTGGGCACTGGGGAATCCTTCAGGGTGTGAGCCTCACTCACTCTGCTTCCCTTCCCCGGCCCTAAAACAGGGACAAATAGAATTTGCAAAATGATTTACAGATTTATTCTGCAGAGAGAGATCTTGGGATGTTTGCGAGGAGCTTTCAGCAGGTACAAATTACACGAGGTTGATTAACTGCACAACTTTTATGTGCTCTTGGTTCTCTCCCTTGATTGCGTGGAGTGAATTCAACCATTTCATGTACAATTTGGGATTAATTGTGAATGACATTTTGAGGTGAAAGTTGTCTGTCTGCTACTGAACTTCAAGTAATATTGTCAGAAAAAGTCAGAAATGAAATCTCATGCAGTTTCTGTTGCAGGAAGGATTTGCACAGCTCCCGTAATTCGTACAGAATTGCCTCTACAGTTTTTATATGTTTAGATCCATGTTTTATGCAAAGACTGCAGCTTTTAAAAGCAAAGTGTACTCCCTAGAGATGGGAAGGTAGGAGGTTTGCACTGAGAATTTGCCAGAAGCATCAGGGAATTGGATCCCGGTCTTTAGCAAAGCAGGATATTGGCAGAGAGGATGGTCTGGACCTTCTGATTTTAACTTGCCACAGACTCTGCCTTTGAAGCAGTTGCTTAAATTATGTGAGCTCCAGCTTCTTGTCTATGGAGGGGAAAAATAGTGCTGTACTAATAGTATTATCTAATTAATTAAGAAGATGAATGCCTGCAGGATGGCAGAGATCAAATGGAGAACTTGTTTCCTTGTTACGGTTCCTGTTATTTATCAGCAGTTTATCAATATTTTGTTTAGTTAATTTAGTGAAAGCAGAGTTTGAAATAAGAATGATTTTTTTTTTGGGGTGGTATTTATGTCATTGCTTTTGGAGTCAGATGGCCTGAGGTGGAGTTTATTCCCTGAAAAATCAGGAGGAGTGGGATTTTAGGCACAGGAAGCTCGCTGAGGAGCTTTGCAGTGGGGAATGATGTGTTGGGGTGTAGTGGCTTACACAGGGTCACATCCTGGCCCCAGTCCTCCCTCTCCACGTCTTTAAATCCATTAATCCCAGCAGGATTCTCCTCTCCTCTCCCCGCTGCTGGCAAAGGAGGCTCTGCACCTTGCAGAGGCTGTGGGGAGCTGTTAAGGTCGGGGGTACAGAAAATTGCAGCTCATTTCTCCTGTGACAAAGGCACAATTCAATGTTCCTTTCCCCTTTATCCACCAAATAATAACACCTAGAGAAACACATTTCCTCCCGGAAAGGGGAGGAAAATATCCCATCCTGCAGAAGGATAATGGAGCTGGTGCTTTTCCAAAGGCGATGCCATTTTTAAAGATGCTCCTTGCATCCCACAGCATATTGTTTATATCCCTCTATTGTTGTTTTGTCTCCATTAGGGAAAGGTCAGGCACAGATCCTGGACACTGGGCATCTGTCAGCAGCATTCCCGAGGGGCCGGCATTAAAGTTAAGCACCACTTGGGCTGTTAATATTAAAATGAGGTTCACCTGCTGGAGTAATGAGGGGTTTGAAGGATGGGGAGTTTGTCCCTCATTGTGTGGGGAGTTTCTTCCATTGTGGGGCCTTTCTTCTCAGTGTTGGGTTTGATGCCTTAGGTTTTAACTTTTATATTTTTCAAATCCTGCACTGCCCAGTGTGTAACTCTGGAGTTTCTTGTGGCCTGTTAATTTCTGCTCTCTCATGCTGGGCAGACACAACAAAGCCTCTCCGGGCCTGCTCTCCAAGGACACCCAGACCCTCCTGGGCCCAAAAGTATAAACCAAAAGCCTCTAAAGGAGGGCAAGCTTGGGGAAACTACATCATTAAATGAAGCTTTAATTGGAGAATTAACCCTGATATGCAGATGACCCAAACCTATAACAGTGTGAAGAACTCGTGAGCTGCCGTCCATCTCGGGGTCCATCTCGGCAGTGGCCTCTGGCTCCCCAGGGGGACCTTTGAAGGCCTTTCAAATAAATACCCACCTTTATTCCCTTCCTCCTGTCCAGTCTCTGTTTCTAGGAGGTCTCTCAAGGCATCAGGTTCAGCACAGCCTCTGAGGGCAGCAGCCCTGGCCTGGCCAGAAGGACGATCTGCCCTCTCTGAGGGCTCCACTTCCCTCTCCGCAGGCTCTGCTGTCCCGTCCTGCAGATCCTGCAGCTCTTCAAAGCTGTTAAAGCATCTGCATTGGAATGTCTCTACTTTGGGAGGTGCTTTAATGAAAATCTGTTTTAAAAGCCCCATCAGAGCTCCTGTGCTGAGGGAACAAGGTGTGGAATTGTCCCCACGCTGTCAGGAGAGCCCAGAGATAAAGCCCAGGGTGGGTTTTGAGTGAAGTTCTTTGGACTTGATAACATAGGAGGAAATCCTTCCCTGTGAGGGTGGGGAGGGGCTGGGATGGAATTCCCAGAGCAGCTGTGGCTGCCCCTGGATCCCTGGAAGTGTCCAAGGCCAGGTTGGGCAGGGCTTGGAGCAGCCTGGGACAGTGGAAGGTGTCCCTGCCCATGGCAGGGGTGGCACTGGATGAGCTTTAAGGTCATTCCCACCCAAACCATTCCAGGATCCCGTGGCTGATACTGCCCTGGTGTCTCATAGGCCCAGGGCCCTTCTCTGAAGGCACAGGCAGGGCTGGTTCTGACCCTGGGCAACATTTAAGGTATAAAAAACCAACCCTGCGAGGTCCCTGCTGTTGTCACCTCTTGGTAAACACCTGGACTTCTTCCTACTGAATTAACTAATTTTATTTAAAAAGAGAAGTTCATTTCACTGAGTTTAAAATACCGACTTTGGGGAGGCTCTGTCATTTGTTCCTCCTGGGAGCACTTCCCAATCTTAAATTGGACAACAAGTGATGACCTTTTTGTGCCCAGGAGTCCAACTCTGAGGGCTCTTACAGGGAGTTTTTTGCCTTTTTTTTCCACGAAATGCAGTTAACAAATGAGACTTTTGACAAAGAATCCCCAATTTGAACGAACAAGTCGATTCAATTCACCCCCTGTTAGCTTCTTGATTGAGAGCTATGTAGATTGAAGAAGAAAGGTATTGATCTGCTTTGGGGATTGAAAACTAAGATGAAGTGGAATATGTCTGTGGGTGAAAATGAGGTTTTAAATTGATGGAGGAAGTGGGAGAAAAATAAAACACGATGTGATGTTAATGGAAGGGAGTTCTGGGTTTCTCCGGTGGTTAGACAGAGGTGGAGAGGTCACAGGATGCAGAAACTGTACAAGTCATGGAAAATCAGTGCCTGGCACAAGAATTCTTCTAAATTGGGTCAGAACAGGACAGAAAAGTCTGATTTTGTGTTATCAGAGCATCCATCAGTTACCAAGATGATGTTTGGACAGAGGGGCATTTCTTGTTGAACAGAGCTCACAGCTTCCAGTGCCCACGGATGATATTTAACATCCCTTCCAAACCATTCCATGATTCCCTGAAATAATAATCGAGGTTTTGCCATTGTAAACGTGAAATTCATCCCTAAATGGACTGAAAAATTCAGTATAATTGAAATGTTTCACTCTTTGTCCAGATAATCTGTTAGGAGCCTTTTGTAGCTGTTATTGTTTGGGGCATGTGACGGGCTTGGTTTTTTTTGGCTCATTGGGTGAAGTGAATTATTAACTTTTATTTATTAACTTTTCTCTGTACTGTCAACTCAGGTGACTTTCATTGATTGCTCAAGGTGACGAGGAGGCATTAGGTAATAAATATCAAGTGCTGCAATACTTAAAGGAAGTGAATATGAAAGTGCTGTTAACGGAATCAAGTAAAAATTGGATTTATATCCTAACAAAAATTCCCAGGAGAAATTGCTTTCTGTTTGGCTCTTTTTGTAATTCAAATCCAATCACACAAGTGTGAGCTGTTGTAATACAATTGCCTGGCAGAGAGGTTTGTTGGAAGATCTCAGAGCACTTGTAAACACACAGAACATTTCACTTTGCAGAGCGTGGGGAGATGAGAATTGTGGTGCACGAGTGAAGAGCTTTTAATAAGTGGCGTCTCTGCTTGTTCCGAGTGATATTTTTGATTCATTTCAGCTCTGGAGGTGGAAGATGCTGGGGATGGCAGTGGGTGAAGTGGTTTCTTCTGTTTTAGCTTCTCTGGGTCCCTGTTCTGAGCCCTGGGGGCTAAAAAGGGTCTGTGGCCTCCCTGCAAGCACCAGAAGGGGACTTGTGTAACTTCTGGGCTTTTAGGGAGTAAAAAATGCACGAAAATACAGCCTGGGTAATTAATTGATGTGTAAAATCTAAGTTAGAATCCAAAATGTGGTGGGGAGGGGAAAAAACCCCCTTGGAACCCCTTCAGAGCTTAGCCCAGGTTTATTTGTAAAGGAGCTCTCCCCACTGTGCTGTCCTTAAACCGTCAGTTCTCCATCAGGGAAATGATGGAATTGTTGATATTGGGAGAATTCCAAGGGCTGAGGGTTTGTAGGTTATTAGGGAGATGGGATTTGGAGCCCAAGATCTCCCTTAGGCCTTTAGGGAGCATTGAACTTGACAGCTGGACACAGAGCTCCAGTGGCAAATGGAATTCGAGCTGGTTTCAAGTGTTCCATGGTGGCGAGGTTTGGTGACAAGGGCAGACCAATAATGAAAGATTTTCATGAGGAATTCTTTAATTTTGGCTCCACTGGGACTTGGGATGGATTTCACCTTGAACCTGACTTCACCTCCTTCAATTTTTATTTTCTTTTTTGAGATAATCCTGACACCCGAGATGAAAATGCCTTGGAGCCCACTGGATAAACCATTTAAATGCAAATATTATTTTACTGCAAAAGAATTGAAATACAAATTGAAAAATCTGTTTTGGCGATAATAATTAGCACCTTGTAAACGAGACTGAGTAAAAATGCTGCTCGTGAGTGGAGTCCATTTGCAGATGCTGGGAAAAAAGTTTGTCATCAAATCAGCTTCTGTTTTCTGAGTTCAATTTCGGTTGGGGGTTGAGATGATCTGGGTCATTTTTACAGATGTCTGCAGTGGAGGTGAGAAAAAATGAAATCTTCGCTGTGTTCCTCTTAGAGAGAAAATAAAAGTAAAAATTTTCAGAAGGTTTTGAATCAGGCTGAACATTTTCATTGAGGCTCGGACTCCCAGGGCAAGATTTTCAAGGATATTTAGATACCTAAATAAGTGGAGACTTGCCCAGAGGGGGTTTATAAGGGAAATGGGGCTGCACAGCTCAGGTGGGGTTGGGAATGCTCCAGAGCATCTCTCTGCAGTTCTTGAGTTATAAAATATTTGTAACCCTGGGGCTCTGAAGTTCCTTTTGAAAAGGATTTGTGAACTTGGGTTGGGTTTTGTGGCATTTGTCACAAAGGGGTCACCTGGTGTCTGACACCTTCCCGTGATTCCAGGGTCAGTCAAGGCCTCTCAGCGTCCATCTCAGTGCCTCAACCGTGCCTTAAACCATAATTTTTTTCGAGGGTAACTCTTGGTTTGCCAGGAAAAGTGCAGAGGAGAGGAGCTTTGAGGTCCCAGCCAAAGCATTCAGCGATTCTGTGATGGAATCCAAGGGCGCTGCAGGAACTGAGAGGCCATGGAGGGACGTGCTGGGAATTCCCGGTGGGGCCGTTCCTCACACCGGAATCTGCAGTAATTGGTTAATGCCTGTGGAGTGCTCTGGAGATGGAAGCAGTTCCATGAGTGCCGGGGTTTATTATCCTGCTGACAATGGCTGTGGAGAGGAGTGGCGGCGCTGAGGGAACAGTCAAAATTGATTAAGAGACAATTCTGAAAGGGAAAGTTTTGAGGGGAGGAAATTACATCCCTGGAGAAGAGGCCATTCTGGCTGAATATTGGGATAACTGTGGTGCTTCTGGAGCTGAGCAAGTGATCTCAAGTGATGGTTGGTGTGCCCAGGGCTCCTGGTTCCAGCAGGGATGGCGCAGCTGTGGACTTCCTGCAGGTAGTTGGTTAATGAGTGGCTGCTGGAAGTGTGGGAAGCATTGGGAAACCCATTTGTTGAGGTTTGTTTGGAATGTGAAAGCCACAGAGTTTGAAACAGAACTTGTGAAATCCAAGAGCAGTCTGGAAAAATCCTGGGATTTTCTGGGTTGTGAATCACGAAAGCTTCAGTGTGTGTGTAGGCAACTCCAAGGGGTTTTCCAGCAGGGATGAGGAGGAGCTGATAGAAGTTTTCATGAGGCATTGAGGAGCCTTGGTAGGAAGGACTGAAGTGGTCTGATGTCCTTGGCGCAGGAACAATTCCGAGTGGGATGGGTTGAGGATGGTCAGAGGTGCATTCTAGAGGAGTGAAAGCACAGCTCTTACTCGTCCTGGAAAATAGGAAGGAAATCAAATTATCCTCCATAAATACACCCAGGCCAGGTAAAACAGACTGGGGAGAACTGTTCAGAGGAGAATGTTGGTGTGGAAAGAAATGGCCCCAAGCTGTGGCTTTATCCTGCATTTCCACTGTTGCTGTTTAAGAAGCTTCCTGCACATCCTGGGGGTGGGTGATTTGTGGCATCCGGATAAAATCCTTGATTCCAAACACATGGATGAGCTGCTCTGCTCCTGTGTCCTGGACACACCTGGACACACCTGCAGCCTCTGGCTTTGCTCAAAACACTCCTGTCGGGCTCATCTCTGTTGCTGAGCTGCCCTGGGCTGAATTCAGGCTCAAATTCAGGTTCAGATTCAGGTTCAGATTCAGGCTCAAATTCAGGTTCAGATTCAGGCTCAAATTGGGTGTTCAAGGCTGGTGGAGAGGAGTGATTGCTCTGGGCTGGGTGCAGCAGTTCTTTCCTTGTGTCTCCTGCTGCTTCTTCCACACCACTTCCCAGGGCTTCAGCAGGAAGCCCCAGACAGCTGGAGCTGCTGAAATCCAGAGGCAGGAATGTTGAAAAGGAAGGGACGGAAATAATCTGGGACTTCATGAACGCGGAGGACGCTGGTTTGTGTGCGATATCGCCAAGCTCTGTCACTGATGGCTCAGCAGACACAGAAATTCTGTGTTTACAAACCCAGGGGGTTCCTCCCTCTCCTTTCCCTCTCCCAAGCCCTGTCAGGAAGCGCTGGAGCTGCTCCCTGTGTGCCTGTGCTTAGCAACTGAGCCTGGCAACGTCAGGGCACCAGCGGCGGTGCCGCGGCCCCGGCTGCCTCTGGAATCGTAATTTGGGATGAACCATCCTGCTGCCGCTTTTCCAGGGCTTCCAAAGCCTGGAGCTTCATTCCCTGTCCTTCAGGCTTCCTTGAACACCCCCAGCCAGCTTTCCTGCCACTGCCCTGCACAAACCAGGCGAGCTGGGAGTGAAGCCCTGTCAGGGTGTGTGAGGCTCTGGAAGCTTTTCCAGGAGTTTTCTGGCTCAGTCACGTTGCCCTGTGCTCGGGGTGAATTCTGTGGATGTGAAGAGCTCCCGTGACACAGCTCCATGATTTCACCTGAATCCGAGGCTGCTGCAGTGCCACAGGGGCCAGACTTGAAATGTGGAACATCTGTACCAGGAAATGGATTTGCTGCTCTGAGAAGTGGAGAGGGCAGAAACCTGGGATTGTGTTTAAAGTCTTATCAGCTGTGGCTGCTTAATTTGATTTTTAAAGTGCTTAAAGCACTGGTCTCTTCCTGGGGCATTCAGGCTTTTTGTTTGCTTGGGGTTTTTCAGGATATGAATGTCTGAACTCCTTCAGCCGAGGTGCCTTAGAGCCCTGTGGAGATCAGTGGGCCTGGCAGAACGAATGCCCCTCGTTCTCATGCAAAGGGCACGGAAAATAAAGTCACTTTTGTCACAGGACAGACACACATGGTTAGTGAGACAGGGTACAAGGAGCCAGAGCAGCACAGAGCAATTGGCTGGTTTGCTGTGCCTGCAGAAAGCTCAGGGGTGGGTGTTGGGCTCTGTGCAATCCTGAATGTGTCTGGATATGTATCCCGGGCAGATCAAAGAGTGTCTGCCGTGCTCAGGGCTCTGAGAGCACTGTCAGTGCCAGACTCCTGCCTGCTGCCTCACCGAGCTCCTCTCCCCTCCTGTCACTGGGGAAGCAAATCGAGCATAAATGCCTGGCAGTGAGCTGGGGTGGTCCCTTCACGCCGAGGGATGGGCAGGGACAGCTGCTGTGACCCTGCCGTCTCTGCATTTGCAGTTCACACCAGGCAGGGCAGCGAAGTGTGAGCTCCTCTCAGGGCATTGACAGTGCTGCTGCTCCCCGTGCTGCCGTTCCCGGTGTCCCAGTGCTCTGCAGAGCTCGGATCCCAGCAGGGAACAGCCGTGCCAGCTCCGTGCTGTGCCCAGGCTGCAGCCAGGGACGCTGCTCTGGTGCCACTGCCAGGCTGAGGCTGCCCCGTTGAGGCTCCGCAGCCCTGGGTGTGATTCCGTGACATTGTGGTTGCAGAAACCCTGCAGGAATTACAGGCTGGGCTCTGGATGACCCCACATCCTCCTGCACCCGCTGTCAGTGGCCGAGGGAAGGGCTGCTGTGGAAGTGGAGCTCAGCAGGTGTGTTCCATGAGACCAGCGCAGCTCCTCTCCCAGGTGTTTCTCCCTGAGCTTTGAGGAAGTTCCCTTCAGGATTTATCATCACTCTTTGGCAAAGAGAACAGCCTGGAGGTGTGGGGGGTGTGAGATGTTCCCAATTCTGTTTGTGCCCAGTGCTAACTGCAAGTACCTCGAGTGGCCCCACAGCCCTGGGATTTATGTGGTGTTCCTGTGTAGAGTGGATTGGGAAGAGGCAGATCTTCAGCTGTGATAAGGAATCTTCTGGAATCCTGCCCTCTGGTACTTGGCAAGGACAAAGACATGGCAGTGGGGCAGATCTTCACTGGTGACTGAGCAGGTGACGCTCAGGTCACTTAAAGCAGGGTCAGTGTGGGGTGTTCAGCTTTACTGACAGGAGTCCTGTGCCTTGTTCACTGCTGAAAGGTTCAGGGCTTTCCCCTTCCCTTTCCCCTTCTCCTTTCCCCTTCCCTTTCCCCTTCCCTTTCCCCTTCCCTTTCCCCTTCCCTTTCCCCTTCCCTTTCCCCTTCCCTTTCCCCTTCCCTTCCCTTCCCTTCCCTTCCCTTCCCTTCCCTTCCCTTCCCTTCCCTTCCCTTCCCTTCCCTTCCCTTCCCTTCCCTTCCCTTCCCTTCCCTTCCCTTCCCTTCCCTTCCCCTCTTCATGCTGTAATCAGTAATTGAAATTCCTCACTGGTATTGACCAAGCAAAGTTTTCCTTGTTGTGTACATTGGAAATGTTTCCTGCCGTTGAATCCATTGCCGTTGGATCAGCTGGTGGATGGAGCAGTGTTTGTGTCTCCACCTGGAGTCAGTGCAAATCAAATGCACCATTTTTGCAGGTGGCTGACTGGAAATGGTCAGGAAAATGTGTGTTCATTAATGTGCCGTGATAAACCAGACTTTAGACTTTGGTACTGCTGATACTAAAACCGACGTGTTCCGAGAGATTTTCTAAATGCTCCTTAGAACAGCTCCAAAGGAATTTCTCAGTATTTTCCATTATTAGTCCTGAAGCCCTCCTGCCTCCTCTTCCAGCAGGAGGGAATCCATCTCCCTTTCTGCTCACTGTGTGTGAGTCTCCCCTCCTAAACACTTGTCCTGTTGTCTCACCTGCTCTGATTCCGTTTGGATTGGGAGCTCTGCAGATGGCAAAGTGCTCCATCAATCTGCTGGAGTGATTGGGAATGGTACAGCGAGCACCTGGTGGGAGCCAGCGATCGATTTGATTAGATAACAATCTTTGTTTAAAAAAACAGGGATGAGGGCTGGGAAGGCTGAATCTCTTCTGTTCCCAGGTCATTCCAGGGCAGGGATGGCACAGGGGACACTCAGGTCATTGTGCCACGCTCGCCCTCCCTGAGCTGCCTTCAGCTGGGGTGGAGCTGATTCCACCAGAACAGGTGGAGCCCAAACTCATGGATAATTGAATCCAACAGACTTCCCATGGACTTTTTATGGATGTTTTGCAGGGATGCTCCACAGACTGCGGGAATATCTGTTGTTACAACAAAAGTTGGGAAGGGGAGTGGTGGGAATGGAGTTGTGCTGGATAATGTGGGATCTGGGCATGGAATAAGGGGCGGGATGTGCAGCTTCGGGCTGGGGTAGAGTTAATGTTCCTGCCGGGGGCTGCTCTGGGGCTGTGTTTTGGGTTTGTGCCGAACCCGGGGTTGATGATACAGAGGTGTTTTGTTAGTGCTGAGCTTGCCCAGAGCCAAGGCCTTTCCTGCCCCTCACAGGGCCACGCTGGGGAGGGATTTGAGAGTGTGTGGGAGGAGACATGGCAAGGACAGGTGACCCCAAGTGACCAATGGGAGATCCCAGACCATGGGACGTAAAAGGAATGGACGAAGGCGGAAGGAGGGGACATTTGGAATTGATGGCGTTTCTCTTCCCGGGTCTCTGCTCCATGTGAAGGGGCCCTGCTCTCCTGGAGGTGCTGAGCACCTGCCTGCCCACGGGAAGCAGGGAATGAATTCCTGGGTTTGCTTTGCTTGCGTGCACGGCTTTTGCCTTTCCTATTAAGCTGTTTATTTCAGCCCACGAGTTTTCTGGCTTTTACCCTTCCATTCTCTCCCTGGTCCCGCTGTGGGGGGATGAGGGAGCAGCTGTGGGGGCATTGGGGTGACACTGTGAGGACGGGAGGACTGGAGCCCCAAGGGGAAATCTGGCAGCTGCTTTTAGAACCAGCGGTGACTCCAGCAATTCCCAGCATAACCCATGGCAGCGTTTTCTTCCCAGTCCCTCCCAGTCCCTCCCAGCAGCCGGAGTCTCTGGCCTCTCCACATGTCAGGGCACTGCCACGTGCTGGTGAGACAGGACGTGTGTGCAGTGTCATGTGAGACAGGACATGTGTGCAGTGTCATGTTCCTGGGCTGTCACGTTCCGCCCTGGAGCGGGTTTTGATGTTACCTGGAGCCGGACGTTTCCTGGGTTTTTTCGCCGCCGCTGTCAGAGCTGCTCTGAGCTCGGTGTTGGAGGGATGTGCTCTCCACAGGCTCGGCCGTGGAATGCAAACCCAGAGGATGATAAAGCTGGAAAGACTCTTCAGAGAGGGTTAGCTGGAAGTAGAGGAGGGAATGTGCCAGTGGAGGTGGCAGGTGGCATCCCAACATCGGGGTGAGGCAGAATGAACGTCCACCCCGGTGTCCAGCTGGGGTTGGGCTCAGTGTCCAGTTTTTGATTTGGCACTTCAGGACGGATGTGACACAGCTGGGCAGAGTCCAGAACCCCACCAGGGGGTGAGAACCATCGCTGGAGAGGGAAGCATTGAACTGATTGGGCTCATTTATTCCATGATGGTGCTTTCCCACGTTTTTGGGTTTGTAGATTCCAGCATTCCTGGTGTTAGGTGCCTTTCTGTCTCTGTATGTGCTCATGGCATTTCTAGAGACCTGAAAAAGCCTCGTGTCTGTTCTCTTTCCTGCCTTTCACAGATTCCCAGAGGCTTCGTGAGCTGCAGGGTGAACATCATCACCTGTCTGGGGAGAACAAACATTTCTCTGAGGCCACGTGGGGAGGAGAAAATGCCATGGTCTGAAGGAATAACGGGATGGATCTGACATGGAGGAAAGGCAGAGCTGGGATGCTTTTGTCCAGGCTTTTCCTAATCTGAAACACAAAGGTGTCATTTGGAAGGCACATTGGGAATGCTGTGGGCTGACAGAGCAGTGTGGTGATGCCTGAGGACAGGGCAGAGACACCTGGAATTTCCAAACTCCCTTTTCCTGTGCGGGTGTTGGTGGTTTTCAGGTGTGTGGTAGCTCAGCTGGAGCTTTTGTGGAATCCCAAACATGTGTAGGAAATTCTCATAATTTTCCAAGATGATATTTTTGGTTGGGAAAGGAAGGGAGGGCACACGTGGGGAAATCGAAATGTGTTTTTACTTCTTTTGTTCCTCTCTTTTTCCTTGGGAAGGCTTTAACATGGAATTGCTGGGCTGGAGCAGTGCCTGGGTGTGGGAGCTCTGCAGTAACAGCCTGGGCAGTGCGAAAAGGGACAAAGTGGTGGCACTGGGGGGGAGTGAGGGACTCCTGGACTGGGAGGGAAGGGCTGTGTGTGCCCAGAGACCCGTGGCGTTTTTGGGATCTGCAGAGTTGTGCCGTCCTGCTGGAAGCTCCCAGCCTGCAGCTGAGCTGAGCTGAGCTGGGGCTTTGGGTTCTTCCTGGGCTTGGCAGTGCTGGCACAAGCTGAATTCAGAACAAATGCACTTTCTGTGCCTTTGCAGTGCCCAGCTCATCACTCCCCGTGCTCAGAGGGAAGCGGGCTCGGGCTATCTGAGATGTAAATCAGCCCCTTGATGATGCTCTTGGATCCACGGGCTTTTGATTAAGTTATAGTTAATGGAATGACTCTGCATTATTTATTACCCGGCAGGCTTTGATAGGAGACTGGAGGTTAAGCTCCAGCTCGGAGAAGGTGAATCCTGAGGGCAGCAAGGCTTGGATTGATCGAGAATGAAGGTGCTTTCCCTGTTTGCTCACTGAAATTGGGTGAGGCAGAGAGGCAGAGCCGGGCTGGGAGTAAACTGCTCCGTGTTTGTGATCAGCTGTAATGACTTGGTAAAGCACTGTGTAAGGAGGCATCTTTAGTGCCTGATAAATGATTCACCACAGTAAACAATGGGCAAAGGAACGTCTTCCCTATTTAGAAGGCAGTGCAAACAATGAGAGGAATCGGTGTGTGTGGGTTTGGAGAGCTCTGAGCAGTGGAGGGCTCTGTGAGGTGAGCAAACCTCGGAGGTGCTGCCGGACAAGCAGGATTTGCCCCTGGTGTTCCGGCGTTTGTGTGGCTGCAGGATGTGGGTTTCAGTTTTCCCGGGGAGAGGTTTTTTGTGCGCCTGTGTTTGATGGAATGGCTGTAGAACAACACGGAGTAACAGCGTTTCTGTGTGAGGAGCAGTAACTAAAGCAAATGGCAATGCCCCAAAGTGCTGCGTTAGGGAGGAGGCAGCCATGGATCCTCGATAAATGGTGCTGCTGAGAGCAAGGCACTGTGCACGATTTGATATTTGTTCCCACTGAATTGTGCAGTGACCATGCATCAGCGTTTGCTAAATTAGATTTCGTTTCTGCTGAGGAACAAAGTGCAGCAACTTGTATTTTAGGAAGCACTTCAGAGAGAAATTCAGTCTCTCTCTCTCTCAAGCGTTGCTTCCTTGGATAATAACATGGTGTAAACCAACAGCTACAATTCTTCCTTGGTTTACACCACCGCAGATCTGGCCTGGGATTTAAGTGTAAGGAATTGAAAGTAGGTGGAAGATGATTTTTTCCTACTCATTTCCTTTGCACTTGTCACGTCAGACAACGCCTTTGTTTGTTATTGTTGTTTACCTTGTGACAGCTCGGTGGAGGTTTGTAGTGACACCGTTTGGATGTTCGGGTTTATCTCAGTCTGGAGCTGCTGGAATTCCCCGTCAGGCAGGGGCTGGGAGGGAGCAGCAGCCAGGGCAGCTCATTCCTGGCCTCAAGTGTTGCTTATTTGAAGGGAATAACAAAATCCTGTTGCTGTGAATGTTCCTGAATGGTTGGGTCTCCTGGTTTTCATGCACATCGCCTGGTGGGTTTGGGCACTGTGACTGCCACCACTGCCACCTCTGGGACACTGAGGACGTTGGGAACCAGTGGATGCTGCCCCTCTGCAGTGACTGGGGTGAGCTGATGCTGCCCCAGAGCCCAGCCAGCCCTGCTGCTTTAGGGCCGCTCTAAAGCTGCAGTGACTGGCACCAGAACGGTCCTGGCTCGTGTGTCGAGCTGAGTTTGGATTTACAGTGGAACTAAAGCTCCCATGAGCCTCTGGCTCCACTCCTGGAGTTTGTCCTGTCAGAAGAACTCTGCTTTGGAGTATGAGGATGTTGTTGCTGCTCCTGCCACCCTTCCTTTCTCTTCACAGCAGCCCCACAACGAAGCCTGGGGGGTTTGGAACTCTCCTCTGCTCAGCTGATATTATTTATTTTTCACTGCAGTGTCTGGTCACGCTAAGTTCTGTACGGTGTGGATTAACCGTGTGGTACAAACTGCCGTGGGCAGCCCGTGGTTCAGAGCTGCAGCTCTTCTGTGAGGGTATTGCGGAGTAAATATTCCATCATTTCCCTCGTGAGGGGCCCAGGGTGAAGCCAATTAGTCTGGGGATTGTTCAAAGAGTGGCTCTTGCACAAAGGAACTGTTGGAAATGGAGACTTGGTTCAGTTGGTTAAACCAACGTGTAAAAGAATTGGAAAACTGAGTCACCATTAGTGAATTGTCATTGGTGGTGTCCCAGATCAAGATGTTTTCCCAAAGTCAGGTGGGTTTCCTTGAAGGATTCAATGATCTTGGAGGTCTTTTCCAGCCTGAATGACTCTGTGATTCCTTGGGCTGTGGTTTTTCCCTGCCCTTAGGTTGTGATCCCTTTGGAGAAGGGCTCTGAGCAGTGCCAGGCGTGGGAACGCCGCTGTCCTTGTCTGGAAGTTCCAGTGGCGCTGCTGTGCGCAGCACTGACGGATTCATTACGGGGATACACTCCCAATAAACCACCCTCCGGAATTGCGAGGGGCAGGAGGCGTTGGCAGAGCCCAGCTTGGGATCAGCTCTGCTTTCAGTCCGTCACAAATCGGACAAATGCCCACAAACCCATCCCCGTGATGAGCCTGGAGGTGTCACTGATGCCATGATGATTTTTTGCCTTTTCTTTTATACCCCTGTTATACCTTTTTACAACTTCTGTATTCTTTAGTGCTTTTTGCCGACATTCCTGGCCTTGTTTGTCAAGCCAGGAGACGAAACATCTCAGAAGTTTCGTAGTTAGGGATCAGAGTGCCCCGGACCCCAAGGTCCTCTCCAGAACACATTTTGTAAACTGAGATAGAACCATCCAGGGGAAGGTTCCTTGGGGAGGGGGGCTCATTCGAGCCTCTCATTGTGGAATCTTTGATAGAAATGCTAATTAGTAACACCTGTAATGTGATACCAGATCTATTGTGGGTGTGCATTGCGGTGGGCATGGAGGTGCATCCGACCTGGACGTGGTGCACCTAAGGATCCTTAAAATAAATACCGAGGTAAAATCCCTTTTTCCCTTCTAACCATGTTTGACTCCTTGATTTTAAGAGCAGGAAAAGGCATCATCACACCCTCTGGAATGTGAGCCCATGGGTAAGAGATTAGGAGCTGGAATATCTACAGAAACCCACCTGAGCTGAGATTAAAAGCAAGGCTGGAGGGGTCTGATGCAGCATTGCCCTCTCTGGGTGAGGAGTTGGAGGTGCCTCGTGTCAGACTTTGGGTTGGGGAGAATGTGCCAGAAATTTTGGGAGAATTGTCCTCTGTCAACCCCAAATCCACCTGGAACTTCCCAGCACAGGCACTGGCGCTGCCCTGTCATATCTTTCTACTTATTTGTGCTCCCGGGCCAAAGGGATGAAGGGAATTGTTCTTGCAATCTTCAGAGGAGAAATTTTGAATTTTAGATAAGGTTTTGTCAGTCAAGGCTGAGCTGAACTAAGTCAGACCTGGAAGCAAATGATAGAACACATAAATTCCCTCAGCTTCCCGGATTTCTTTCCGTGCCTGATGACTTTTTCCAGCAATGTCCAATCTAAATGAAGTTCCCTGCTATTACAGCTATTACAGAATATATTACTGCCCAGTTTGGCAGCTTTTGCAAAGCTGTTCTTTGTTTGCAATAAGCAATTTTCTTCTATCTGTGCCCAGAGCACCTCTGGGTCAACATCGTGAATGTGCAAGTATTTCAGTAGATTGATTGGATACATCATAAAACTCTGCCTTATTTTTCTATTATTTATTTGTTCTTCAGAGAGATTTATGTCCATTTGTGGCACTGCTTGTGCAGGGATGGGCTGAGTTGGTGGATTTTGGAGCTTCCGTATGACCTTGGAGGCGTTTGGAACGTGGTGTCTCTGACCTTGAATTTATTTCCTGAGCTTCGTGCAGCCTTGGTAGCTTTTATACCATCAGGGAATGGAGAGCTACAGCCTCTTTAATTTCCCATTTTCCTTAAATTGTTCTGATGAACTTATTAAAATAAAAATGAGCAGGAGGGACAGTTCAATATCACCCCGCTGCCTATCGAGCGTCGCTGTGGTTGGAGAAAGGATTCGATTGAATTGGAGAGCCAAGCTCGTGGATCTTTGGTTGTTAAACCAAACTGGGCTTCAGTTTACTCCTCTGTGATCACAGGAATATTCCCAGTCCTGTGCAGCTTTCTGGCACCGAGCAAATGGCTTTTCCAGTGAACTCCCCAAGATAAATGGAGCCCAAGTGGAGGAGGGAGGTGGATTCCTCTCTAATGCAGTGACAAAAAGCCCTGAGAGAGGCAGGTGCCAGGTGCTACAGAAATGCAAAATATTCCAGTTAAGGAATCCTCCCTCCCTTTTAATCCCTGGTGGGTTGTGGGGCTGTCCTGCCTCTCATTGATACAATGAACGTGCTACAAAAAGATTCCCTGGGTAGTAAATAGGATGGGCCGTTTTAGATTCATAAAACTGCGAACTCCGTCTTGCAGGGAGAAGTTCCACGGAGCGTTTTTTGCACCCAAAGTAGGTCAATCTAATTATAATTGGCTTTAATGAGCACCACTCTGCAGCTCTGTACCTGTAGCTGCTTGGCACTCAGAAGTGCAAATGCCTTTGCTGCCTTTGAAAAAAAAAAAAAGGCAAGGAGAAATCAAAGAAGTAATTTCTACTCTAATGCATTTCGACTTGAAAGCCTCTGTTGTCCCCATCAGCGGGGTAAACAATCCAGCATGGGTGGGAAAAGCTGGAGCAGAGGCAGGGATCAGCAGCTCAGAGGATGAAGGTGAAACTCTGATTTTGGGCCACGAGATTGACCCTTCCATCTGGCTGGAATTGGGCTTTGTGTGGAGGAATTCTTCCAGTAAAGCAGGGAGGGTTGTACCAGTTCCGAGTGAATTTGTGCCTCCAAAGACATCCAGGTAGAGTAGCGGTGAAGGGAGAGGAAAACACTAAAGGGAATTTGTCATTTAGGCTGTTCCCAAAACACATTCATGTACCTGTGTCCCCCGAGAGAAGAAAATCTCATATATCCTGTAATTGTCCATCGTGGCAGTGGATCTTTATCTTTGGGATGCAGTGTTCCCAGGTACTGCTTTGGGCAGGGGAAATGGATTTCAGATTTGAGGGAGGTTTTAGGTGCTCCACTGGTGTTACAGGAGGGGTTTTGCTCTCAGAAGATGCAGCTTTGCAGCAGCTCCTCAGAAATACTGATTGAAGATGTTTGCTGTGTGTTGAGCCAGAATGAACACAAACCTTTCAGAACTGGCTGAGAGGAATCCCCAAGGCAGGGTCTGGCCAACAATTTCTTCCGTGTCCCCCTGTCAGGTCTGACAGGGGTGGGGAGTGGTGCTGCTGCTGTCTCCTATTCCAGTGAACCATTCCCAGGATCATGGAATGGTCAGGGTTGGAAGGCACCTTACAGGGTAGTTTGTTGGGTCAAACCCTGCACTGTGTCTTGCTCTTTTTGGGATCAGGACAGGTTTTATTCCTGCCCTTTGGCCATGCAGGTTTCAGGCAGCCTTGGCCAGCCAGGCTGCTGTGGTGGCCCAGCCCCTCACTCCGTGTGAGTCCATTCTGCTTTCCCAGGGTGAGGGATGTGGCACTGCCTGCACACTCCAGCCCTTCTTCTGCCTCTTGTCGGGGTGGAATTGAGGGAGGAGGAGACAATCAGCTCTGGCATCGTCCCTGTGCTGTTCTGTGACCCAGCAGGGCCGGGCACCTGGCACGGGTGAAATCCCAAATGCACGGAGTGGGATGGGGAGAACGCTGGGTTTTGTGGTGGGCTGGGGAAGGGTGGCTGAGGAAGGAGCTGTCCCCAGGGACAGGCAGCAGCTGTGAATCCAGCTGTGCTCACAGCTGCTGGGAGCAGAGCCCAGGACGTGTCTGGGGGTCTGAGCTCCACATCCCTACAGGGAGGAAGCCAAAATTTCATCCTTAGATTCTACTTTTCTCTGTTTCCTGGGACAAAGAAACCCGGTGGGAAGAACCCTGTGTGGTCTGTGGGGATGGTGAGGGCCTTCACTGTTCACCTGACACCCTCTGACTTTGTGCTTTTGTCTTTTCTCTTGCCAGCCCAGAACTGCAGTCACACATTGCAGGGCCCAAACGGGACAATACAGAGCCCAGGCTTTCCCTATGGATACCCCAATTATGCAAACTGCACGTGGACAATCACTGCTGAGGAGCAGAACAGGATACAGCTTGTTTTCCAGTCCTTTGCATTAGAGGAAGATTTTGATGTATTATCCATCTACGATGGGCTGCCTCAGCAGGGGAATCTGAGAACGAGGTACAGTGTTCATTACAGTGATGTTTATTAAACATGTTCCCCCTTCCTGCTGCTGGGATTAAATCTGGCCTTGGAAGTTTATGCTGCAATAAACTGGGAGTGTTTCTCCATGAGCAGTTCTTACAGTTGTTTTGATTTCTTATCTCTGATAAGGCTTGAAATGTTTCTCTGAATGCCTGACAGTAATGATTTATCAAGAGTCATCCTAGACATCCAGAGTTAATTAGGAAATGGAGCGGGAGGGAAGCAGAGTTAATGTGCAGAGAGCTTCCCTGAGTCCAAACGAGACTCTCGGAGCGGGAGGATGGGCTGTGGGGTTCAGTGATAGCTCTGCCAAAGGCTTTGTGGGCTTTCCCCTAAAATCTGGGCTGTTCCTTAACCCAGAGTCCACCCAGCAGCTGGACAGGGCGTATTCCCTCCCATCTGTTGGACCTCCAGGGCTAAGAAGCGTTCAGTAACACGGTTTAGCAGGAAAACTCTCCATGGCTTCTCAAATGAGACTTGCAGCGTTACTAAAAAGTTCTGTGGGAGGCTGATTTGGCTGCGTTGCTGTGGCAGCAGATGCTCCATGAGGTGTCAGACGTGCGAGCAGCCGTGCTCTCAGCCCTCCAGATGAAAGCAGCCGGGTGACTGGGGACACGGCTGGTGGTGCTGCTGGCAGCTCCAGCCTGACAGGAACGCATTCAGAACCTCATGGAACAGGGGCAGCATCCAGCCTCTGAATCCCTGGCGAGAGTGCTGGAGCCCTGCAAATCGATTTTCCTTGCAGCCACTCGAGTTCAGGACAAATCCATTGACCTCAGTGTCTTGTCTAACCCGAGTGGAGCATCCGAGCTGCACCCTGGTGGAAATCAGCTCTTTATGTAGATGATTTCAGTTATGCAAATAAATCATCTCTTCATCTCGCAACTGTGCTTGAGAATCACGTTAATTACGGGACCTCAGCCTTTAATCAGGAGCTTCAGTGCTTTGCTTTGGGGATAATGGAAAGGTGGAAAATCGGGGGGAAAATTGGGCTCAGGAAACTTTGTGTGGTGAGAAGTTAACGCTGCTCTGAGGTACTCACAAGAATATTCTGGTTGTAAATAGAAGTAGCAGAAAGGGACCTCCCAAGGCTGAGCTGGGGGAAGGTGAGGAGACAGAAAAGGTCCTGCCCCTGCATCCCTGGTGAAGTTCAGGTGCAGCTTGGGCAGGTGAGTGTGAGCTGGGGGATGGAACCAGCAGCAAAAGGCACGTGAGGATGGTTCATGTCGGATGAGGAGTTTGGGAAGTGGAGTGTGTTTAGGGCAGGAAAGTGAAATAAAGGGGGGAAATACAGAGGGGGATTTCTAAAGGTCTGAAAGCACTTCAGGAGGGCTTAGCAAAGTAGAAGATGAACTCCTGCATGGTGGACGTTTGCTTTCTTCCCTTGGACATTTCTGGATCAGGAACTTCAAAACCTGGAGTTGGCTCCTTTGGGCTGTTCACGTCTCACTTCTTCGTTCACCAGTTTTAGAGTTTGGGCAGCGCTCTGAGGCACAGGGTGGGACTGTGGGCGTGTCCCCTGATCCTTGTGGGTCCCTTCCACCTCAGGAGATCCCAGATACGATTTTTGGTGCATCAATCTCACCTCATTAAACTCTACCTGTTGCCTAACACTGGGTTACTTTTTTCCCTTCTTTCTCCCTTTTTTCCCTTTCCCATGGCCATCAATTTTGCTTTTTTTTCCCTGCCTGCTTTCTAAATGTTCTCAATTCATCACCGAGGCGCGGCCCTGAAGATGGATGGCCACGTGTCACTCATCAGAACTCGCCCAAAACGAGCTGTGAGCAAGGGGAAAGGAAGGGACAACGGATTTCTTTGCTTCTTCCCCTCTCAAACTTGTATTTTTGAGCATCAGTGATACGTTTCAGGTCCCTCCCAACCCAGACCATTCCAGGATTTCCTGGGAAGGGGTTAATGCTGTGTTCATCGTGTGCTGGCAAACACCCTCTTGTCTTGCAATTTAATGTGGTGTGAAGGTTCCCTAATAGAATAAGAGCAGCCCTAATCCAATGAGGCGTTTGCTAATAAACAGCTTTACTGGATATTAGGGAATTTGCGTTGCGTGTTTGTGATGAGGACGTGAATATTAAATGGCTTTCAGTGCCTTAATTTAGACATGCAGGGCTGTTGTCATCTCTCAGTGCCATGACTTTGCTTTGTTTGCTAAAATCAGAGCTCGTTTCCAAGTCTTCGCTATTTCAGCTTCTCTCGAATTATTGGGTTTTTAGAATCCTGGAATGGGTTGGGTTGGAAGGGAACTTGAATTCCATCTCATTCCATCCCCTGCCATGGGCAGGGACACCTTCCACTATCCCAGGCTGCTCCAAGCTGACCTTGGGCACTTCCAGGGATCCAGGGGCAGCCACAGCTTCTCTGGGCAGCCTGTGCCAGGGCCTCACCACCCTCACGGGGCAGGATTTTTTCCATGCATATAACCTAAACTTCCCTTTTTTGGGTTGGAACCCATTCCTCCTTGTCCACTAGAATTTTCCCAGCTCCTGGCTTCCAGCAGGGACCACTGTGGGGGAATTTTCTGTGAAACCCGAGAGCTGTCCTGGCTGCAGATTTTTCTCTTCCTTGATGAGGGACATCAGGATTTGGTTCCTGTCCAGGACTTACCCTTCTCTTGGGCTCATTACACCAGAGCAGACTCTCCCAAATTCTCATCCTTCAAGTTCCCGACTGCTGTGGGATCAGGGAGTCATGTGGAGCCCCGCTCTGACTGTGCAGTGATTCCAGAACAGTCTTTTCCCAGTTCCCATTGTGCCTTGTGATTGTGTCATTGTTTGGAGGTCGCTCCAATCAGGTTCCCTTCCTGATTGCCTTCCCACTGTGCTGGGCTCAGAAGCTCAGCACAGACCTGACTACAATTTGAATACTTGGGGTTATTTATGGCTCTGAGGTTGCTGAGGGGTTTGGGAGACTCTCTGCCCCTCTTTGTGTCAGACTCTTGCTCCGTGGCGTAACCAGAGTGGGAACGACAGACCCACGTGGCTTCCCCCAGCTTTTTCCTCTGCTGATACTTTGCAGGATGCTTTTAACGTGAGAGTCTTAAATCAATTGCAACTTCCCTGATTTGAAGCTTCAGGCTTGCACTCAGATCCAGGGAAGGCACATTTACAGTCTCCCTGTGAGTCGGGTGCTTCAGCTCCCTAATTCTGTTTTCCCAGTGAGGCCCGGTGAATTTACACTCCAAATGGAAGTGGTCAACTTAGAAAATCAGATTTTTTTTCATTCCAGAGGTGTTTAAAACTAGGCTGGGAAGCCCAGGGGACAGAATATGGGATGTTTCAACCAGGAGAAACTCCTTGTAAATGTGCTGGGCAATGCTGGGGTTTCTTAGGCTCTTCCAACCCTTGGGCTTCCCTTGCCGCCTGTTGTGGGCAGGGAATTGTGCCGTCCTCTGGTCTCTTCCCTGTTCAAACAAAATGTTTCGGCGATGCTGAGTTTATTTGCCTGAGAAAACGTTTGTTTGAGGCTGTGCATCCAGAGAAAAACAACTCCCAGAGCCGTGGCAGTGCCGGATGTGTTTCCACAGGCGTCGCTCAGAGGTGTTTATTTACACAGCTGGGAGGAACCTGCCCGTCCCGAGGAGGATTTGGCAGAAATTGCCGTGGCTGCAGAGTGTGCAGGGTGTGGGGAAGCGTTTGCAAGTCTTTGCTGCAGTGGGGTTCTGTGCAAAGCAGAGAAATCCCGCTGCTGCTGGCACAGGGCCCCGCTCCTCGTGCAGCTCACGTCCCGCATCTCGCAGTGTCTCCTGCTCGAGTTGCTTCCAGATCCTCATCCCTCTTCCCTGACAAGTGGCTGAAGAGTGAAGAGAAGGATTGCCATCAATCTGCTGTGGGAGCAGCTCAAAACCACATCTTGGGCCACATTTAATTGACTGGAAGTTTAAGGATTTTGTTTGAACTCCAAAAGGATGTGATCCTGGTGATAAGAGCGGAGTTATCTCCAGGCTGACCTAATTACAGCTGCTCCAGGAATTACCTGCACCTTGCATGTTTCTCTTGATAACCTTTTAATTACTCTCTGAAAAAGCAGCCTGGGTGACTTGTACTTAATTACCAATCAAGAGCACAAAGCTTTTGATCTTAAAAACAGCAAAAGGGAGGAGGAGAGGAAGGGACAGAGGGAACTGGGGAGAGGAGAGAGTTCCCCCGGTGTTCCTTAAAAACAGCAGAAGAGGGGAGGAGAGGAAGGGACAGAGGGAACTGGGGAGAGGAGACAGTTCCCCCAGTGTTCCTGTGGCTTGCAGGGATGCAAATTTGGGGTGAAATGACATTCTGGGGTTCAGTCCTGGTAAAGAAATTCCTGGAAAAATAGCATTTGTCACCTGGGAGTGCACAGAGCTGGTGTTAGGAGTTTGTGTTGAGTCACCTCTGGTCCTGTGACATATTCCTTTGTCCCTGCCTCATGTCTCCAAGGTGACTACAGTTCTTTTTGCTAAGGAGAAGGATAAATAAAGCAGAGGGCCAGCGAAATCCTTTGTCACCTTTAGTAAACATCCAAGTCCTACCTCCCTTTCCCCCTCAGCAGAGTCTTTTGTCACTTCCCATTAACTCCATGGGAAAAGAAACACAACAAAACCCCACTTAAATTTATGTTCTCTGCTTTGCCGGATAAAATCCCCTTTATTTTTTTTTCTCCCTGGGAAGGGACGTGTTTGAGCTGCTCCAGCAGCTCCAGGACCCTTCAGCAGTGTCCCTGTTTTGTTCTGAGGAAGTGCTGAGTGTTTAAACTCCGTCTGCAGGATAATTGATGAAACCGGAGCTGAAAGTCTGGGAGAGGTAATGGAGTTAATGCAACTGCAGCAGGGCTCTGCAATTTCCAGAGGCTCGATTCAGTTTTTCCATATTTATTAGCAGAGGGTGCAGCAGGAGGAGTGATGAAAGCAGCTGATTCAATCAGAGTGGGAGCTTTTTCCCTGGCACCGTGTGGAATGTTGTAGGCTTGGGAGGAGGCCTGGCACAGATATTTTGGCAGCCTCTTCAGAGATGGGGATGGAGCAGTTTTGTCCTGGTTTAGGGGTTAAAGGAGCTGCTCTCATCTCTACTGTCCCAGGTGTGAGGTGAAACACACAGGGGGGTTCTCTTCAGGTGTTGCTGTTACTCAAATAATATTTTCTTCCCCAACTTGTTCTTGTTTTCCCCCCAACTGCTGATTAACCACGTTTCTAGGGACAATCTCCCAGCAAAGCCTGACAAACCCCACCCCTGGAAGTGTCCAAGGGCAGCTTGGACAGGGCTTGGAGCAACCTGGGGTAGTGGAAGGTGTCCCTGCCCAGGGCAGGGGGTGCACTGGGTGAGATTTAAGGTCCTGGGATTTTATGCCTCTTGCTGCAAATTAAGGTGTGTGAAGTGGATTAAGTGTAGGAAGATTTTCTGTAATTGGGCAGCATCTACTGGATTTTAATTAAAGACTCTGTCCTGGAACAGCCTTTGATAGATCTGTGAGCCCTGGCTGCTGCTGCTGAGTGAGGCAGAGGTTTTTTTAGGGTGAGTTTAAGTAGTGCATGGAAATTCTGGGGAAGCTCATGGTGTCCTTCATCTTCCATTTCCATGTTGGTGCAATTCTTTAAAGCCTCCTGTCCCTCTGGCCTGGAGCTGTGGAGGGAAGGGAGCAGTAGTGCCGTGAGAACAGGGCTGGGGTGTCCTCTGGCCTGGCTGAGGCAGCAGCAGGAGCTCGTGGGACTCTGCTGGGGACCCCTCACAGCAGAACACACACAACTTCCCCCCTCAGCCCCTCCTTGGGGTTCCCCTGCTCTGTGTGACAGCACTGGGATCCCAGGTCATTCCCAGAGCCCAGCATCGTGTGTTCCTGTCCAGACCCCCCAGCTGATGGTTGGTTTTCCTTCGGGGGAGCTGTTCAGGTGACCCCAACCCTTGCAGACATCAGGAGATGGTGAGGGCTGGATGTGAGCACTGCAAACCCTGGGGTGAGGGCTCCAGGCACATCAGACCTCAGATGGCTCTCAGGGCTCCCTCCTCCTTGTCAGAGACGGCTCCTGATAAACACAACTGGTGCTCCAGTAGGAAATGCTCTCTGGAGTTCTGTATCAGGTTTATCATCTCCTTGTGCCTCTGTGCAGGAGCTGTGTGAAGTGACACAGCCACAGCCACCTCGAGTCATTCATTTCAGACACAGCTGCCTTCATTCCCGAGCAGCAGTGACAATTCCAGCGCCAGTGGGGAGTTTTTTGGGATCAGAGGGAGTGAGATGAGAATTTTTTTAGCAGTGGAGGGAGGGAAATTGAACCAGCCCATGGCCCTGGCTTGGTGCTTCTCAGTTTTAGATTGCTCTGGGAGGGAGCGGGGCTGGGGTGAGGAGGGTGAGGGCAGCACAGGGAGGTTTTGGCTGTTGGCTCTCGGTTGTTGCCCAGGTGCTCTGTGACGAGGAGGCGGCTCCAGTCCAGCCCTGCTTGGGTAAGAACCTGTCCCAAAAGTCTCTGGACTTAACACAGGACCAGATCTTCGAAAATAAATTCCCTTTTAACCAAGAGATCCTACCATCAGTGAGCAGGAAGGTGGCACTTCTGTGGGATTCGGTGCCAGGACGGGGTGGGCAGTGCAGCAGTGGGTATGGGGGAAAGGCAGAGCACTGGGATGTGCTGGGAATCCCTCCCAGGAGCAGGGATCGGTCCTGCCCAGAGCCCAGGAGCTGCTCTGCTCCCTGGGCAAATCCCTTATCAGCTTTCCCAGCTGGAAAATGTCATAATCCCAGAATCACAGAAAGCTGCTGGCCTGAGAACTTCTCCATCCTGCCTTTCTTGCGTTGTCTCAGACATTTGTGCCTGTTCTTCGGGCCCCAGGACACTGGATTTCTGCACTGGAGGGCTGCTGGGAATGAACCCTGGGTATTCCCAACGCCTCCACTGTGGCAACACCTGTTTGCTGTTCCCCACTTGCCCTGTGTTTAGCAGTAAACAAACCTCGTGTGATTTCCAGGGGGTTCCAAGAACTTATTTCTCCCATTTACTCGATTTCACACCCCCGGTGTGACTTTTTTCTTTTCTTTTTTTCTTGGTTTTTTTTTTTGAAGAAAGACAGAAATAACCCGAATCTGCCAAGTTCTGAATTGAAGCCACTGAGCCGTGCTTGGGTTCTATCCAAACCTGTCTTTGTTTACTCGGAATGTCAGCTCAGATTTGCCAGGGGGTGACTGAGGTTTGATGAACTTTTCTGTGAATTTGTGTTTTTCTTCTTCTTGGTTTGTCATAACAAGGCTGAGAACAGAGGTGCCAGAGTTGGATTTCGTGGAATTGTGGAAGGATTTGGGTAGGAAAGGACCTAAAAGCTCATCCAGTTCCACCCCCATGGGCAGGGACACCTTCCCCTATCCCAGCTCCTTCCTGTGCCGGGACCCCGGGGCTGGAGGCAGCTCTGCAGGTGGGGTCTCACCTGAGCAGGGCAGAGGGGACAAAATCCCGCTGCAACGCCAGAAAATCTTGGAAAAAATGAGTGTGGAAGGGACATGAGAAAAATAATAAATCACATCCAACTCCATGGTCTTCCCACTCCATTGCATTGCATGGAAAATCAAATTTATTGAAATTTGATGCTCAGTACCTGTCCCCAGCCTGAGCCATGAAGGCCTCGTATATCTGAGCTGGCTGTGCTGCCTCTGGGCTCTATAAATAACACTTTTCTAGCGGGAATTGACCCAAACCCTGCTTTAAACGAGTGGAGAAATCCATCCAGGCCGGGATTTATGAGCTCTGTCACTGTCCCCCGCGCCTGTGTTGGTTAATGAAGCTTTGTCAGTGTCAGAGGTAAGCAAAGGGCTCCGGGCCTTGATGGATTGTGCTTGGCTTGGGGAAAGGAGGGAAGTGCAGCTGATTCCTGAGGCTGAGAGCTGTGCTGGATAAAATTCCTGGGAAAATTGTGGGTGTTTATGGCACTGGGAGAGGTTCAGGGACAGGAAAAACTGGGGAGTTTTGCCCCTTGATTGTTACTGTCGTGGTAGGAAAAATAAAAGGTAGTGAATGTCAGAGCCAGGGGATTGGATTAGTTTGGAATCAATTCTCCAGCAGCTGGGATGGGATAAAGTGGGCCCTGTGGGGTTGGCTGGTGAAACAGGAGGAGATCCAAGGAGTTGCTGGTGCTTGGAACACTCCTGTGCAGGTGTTTGCTCCGTGCCTGACTCCCAAACAAAAGCAGTTTGGTTCTGAGCGCGGATCCCTCCACCAGGCTGGGTAAATCCGAGTGGGAACTGCGGCTGCTGTTCTTGTGTCGCTGCAGGATCCTTTTAAGCTGGTTGAGAGTTGGTTTTTTTTTGGTCCAGAGCATCATTTCAGCCTTGCAGGGATCCAAATGAAAGGACAACTGTCTCAGTGACACCAGCGAGCTGTGCCTGGCGGACAGAGCTGCCTTTTAAGTGTCTGCAGCGTTTGGGAGCTGGGAGTGCTCTCAGATCATGCTCTGCTTGTTTTATTGATGATTAATGAGAGCGTTCATGTTAATGTGCTCTGAAAAAAAGCTGACATCTCGCTGTAATTGCGTTTTTCTTTCATAAATATGGGGAAAATCTAACAGAGCCACTGAGGGAAGAAATTCCTGCCCCAGCCAAGCCTGAGGAAATGCCAGGAGAGAGCGAGCTGGCTCCTCAGGTGTGGCTTTTATCCACAGCCACTGGAAACGGGGAGAGTTCTGAGGGAAAGGGAAGGGATGAGATGTGTGAGAGAGGCTGAGGCAGCAGCACCTGGGGTACAGCCAGAGGGGATCAGCCAGGGCTGGAAGGAGGAGGAGGAGGAGGATGCTGGAGGGGCTGCACAGCACAGGGGTGGCACTGAGAACCCAGGGCACCCAGGGAGCCTGGCACCCAGCGAGGGGACAGACACAGCCCTGCCAGCCCCAGTGTCCTGCAGGTACCACAGCCCTGCTGCCCAGGGCTCTGCCAGCTCTGCAAAGTCCTAAAGGTTCCCTTGGGATCTGGCCCAGCATTTGGAGGAGATCTTAAACCCCTTCAGGATGAGAGATGATTTTTGAAATGAAGGCATTGTTAGGGATGACAAGATGTTTTCTTTCCCCATAGACACTTTCCCCACCAGCAGCTGTGTCTTTACAGAAAATAACCCTGCATCCTGTGCCGAGATCTGAGGTGGGATGGATCCCTGTGGGGAAATTCCCTGAGCCCTTGCATTTGTTCTTTTGTTCTTGGTGTCCATTCCAGGGGCAGCCTTGGGGAGAACATCTGTGAGTGACCCCAGCTCGAGGCTGTTCCCAGCTTCCCCTGAGAGTTTAAATTCCAAACGTGCATCCATCTGTATTCCTGAAGGTGTTCCCCCTGCAGCAGCTGGGCTGCAGCACTCCCACATCCTTCATGACACCGGGGAAGTTGGAAATGTTGATTAATATCACTTTCCTCGTGGCCATTTTTCAGATGGAACACCCGGCCCCTTTCCCTGGCTCCAGTGTTCCCTCCCTGCCCTGTGCACCTGCACCAGCTGGACAAGGCACATGAAACTGGATCAGAGTCACTTGGGAGTCATGGGGCTCTTTCTGTTGGCCCCAGTGCTGATGGATGAGTTGAATCCCTCATGAATTCGCCTTTACAGCAATTCCAGGTTGGCTTTGCCCTCTTTGCTGGGAGCAGTGGGGGAGGACTGCTCATTCCAGACTTTCCCAAAGGGCAGCTCTCCCTCTGAGCTGTTGTTTTCTCAACACACAGTGACAGAATCACAGGATGGGGAAGGTTGGAAGGGACCATCAGGAGCTGCACTTGGAGGATTCTTATGGATGGTTCCAACCTCAGTATTCTGTGAGCACAGAGGCTCATCTGGTGCCACCTCAGTGCTCCAGCAGGGCCATCCCAGAGCACAGGGCACAGGATGTGTCCAGAGGGCTCTGGAATATCCCAGTGAGGAGACTCCACCCCATCTCTGGTCTCTGTTCCAGCTCAGGCACTGCCCAGGGCAGGAGTTCTGCGTCCTGTGTGGGGGGAATTGCTGGGCTCAGTCCCTGCCCGTTCCTCTGGTGCCACTGCTGGGCCCCCGGAGCAGAGCCTGGGCCCTGCTCTGACCCTCCCTGCAGCCAGGGACAGCCAGGGACACCCAGGGACACGCCAGGAACACCCAGGGACAGCCAGAGACAGCCAGGGACACCCAGGGACAGCCCAGGGACAGCCAGGGCTGAGGGCCCCTCTCAGCTGGGGCTCCTCTCGAGGCTGAACAGCCCCAGCTCCCTCAGCCTTCCCTGGGCAGGGAGATGCTCCAGGCCCTTCCTCATCTCCACAGCGCTCCAGGAGCTCCCTGTCCCTGCTGTGCTGAGGATCCAGAGCTGGACAAACACTCCAGCTGTGCCTCCCAGGGCTGGGTAGAGGGGCAGGATCCCGTCCCTCAAACCTGCCTTAAAAGGATCGTTATCCCGGGGTGGTGCAGGGGTGCCAGGCTGGCACTCGGGGAACGGTGCCATTTACCCTGCACACAACGAGGAGAGGGCTGAGAGCCTCATTTGGTGGGAAATTCTGCCTAATAGGTGCCTTTAAGTGACAGGCAGGAAAAGCTCACCGAGCTATGGGGTGGTGTAATTTAATGCTGGGTTAAATGATACAATCCAGTGCATTTTCATTAGATGTTCTGAGACGCTTCTCCAGCATTTATGCTGTAAAGGCTGCTGGATTGCCAGCTGCAATAACTGTTTTGATTGCAGCCTGAGCTGATGGTGGGCATCCTACCAGAAAAATAATGGGCTGGGCTTTAATTATGGCACCTGCACTCCCAAAGGGGCGCCTGCGTCAGCGGGAGCGGGACAGTTGTGCTGCATCCAGAGGGATGGGATAATGTGCAACAGATGGAGCTGAGGGTGTTTGGAGCAGGGCTGGGCTGGGTGTTGGGGTTTGGGGTGAAAAGAAATGTTCAGGTGTGGCTTGAAGCTGCTGAGCAGAGCAGTCAGGGGGGCTCCAGCTGGGGCTCAGCTCCTTGCAGAGGTGGATGGGGCAGGTTTCCATTGCTGGTGTCACACAGGAGAGGCAGGAGGGATCCACTGAGGGGTTGGAGAGTGGCCAGGGAAGGGAACAGAGCTGGGGAACTCCTGGGGGAGCTGGGAAGGGGGCTCAGCCTGGAGAAAAGGAGGCTCAGGGGGGACCTTGTGGCTCTGCACAACTCCCTGACAGGAGAGGGCAGCCGGGGGGGGTCGGGCTCTGCTCCCAGGGAACAGGGACAGGAGGAAAGGGAACATCTTCCAGTTGAACCAGGAGAGGTTTAAATTGGATATTAAGGAAAATTTCTCCGTGGAAAGGCTGGTCAGGCCTTGGAGCTGCCCAGGGAGGTTTGGAGTCCCCACCCCTGGAGGTGTCCAAGAATTCCTGGATGTGGCACTCAGTGCTCTGGGCTGGGGACAAGGTGGGGATTGGACACAGCTTGGACTCGGATGATCCTGGAGGGCTGTTCCAACCTCAGTGATCCTGGGATTTTGTCCCATCTGGATCCAGGCTGAGCCTCGTGCCAGGTGGGGATTCTCACCTGTGCAAGGTGCTTTTCACTGCCACCAACTCTCCCAAACCTGTCCCAAAGCAGATTTTTCCATCCTGCTGCAAACTGGGAGCCAAACCAGGAACGTTTGCAGCGTCCGTGGCACACCTGGAGCAGAGCATGAGGGAAGCAAACACAGCAGAGGGTTTCTGTGTTGATTTGTTTGGATATATTGATTTTTTGCAAGGGCAAGCTTATCAAGTGGCATTTCTGGCGCTGGTTTCGTTTGGTTCCTCGCAGCAGGAGCAGAATTAAGCCAATGAAAAACACATTGCAAATCTCACACAATCAGCTCTGGCTCCAAGCACGTTAAGGGGATAATCACTCAATAATCCATTTGGCCAGAGGTACAGAAGGAATGGAATATGAT
Organism: Lycocorax pyrrhopterus obiensis; assembly: GCA_014706295.1. NCBI lineage: Eukaryota > Metazoa > Chordata > Aves > Passeriformes > Paradisaeidae > Lycocorax > Lycocorax pyrrhopterus. Next base: position 4,655,569 of record JACSVZ010000024.1, read on the forward strand.
TATTCCTGCTGTTATTACTGCCCTCACCTTCATAAAAACAAGGAATGGAGTTCGCTGCTTTTTTGCCTCGTTAGCGTGTGTTTTTTGTGATTGCTGCCCTAAAGATCAGAGATGGCAGAATTGCTGTTTGCTGGGGAATGATGCCATGTTTTGCCTGCCATTCCCGTGGTTTAAATTGCTCTGGGATGCAGATTCAAGGAGGAAGGCAGGAGGACAGTCACCAGGCAGGGATTCCTGCCAATCCTGGCCATCCTGGGGCTTTGGAAAGCAGAGCTGAGGTTTTGAACGTGGACACTGGTAAATGATTGTTCCTTCAAGGGGATGCTGCCTGGGCTCTCACTTGGACAAGGACATCAGAGAAGGAAAAAAATTCAGTTGTGTGCATTAGTTGGAGGCTTAAGAGGAGAAGTGGCTTTTATGGTGACTTTGATGAGAACAGGAGCAATTCCAGCTCGTTCCTAGCGCAGGATTTCACTGCAGGAGCAGCCAGGGAGGGCTGCGGGGCTGAGGGCGGGAGGTGCTGTACAGATGCTTTCCTGATTGAAGCAGCATTTCCTGCTCCCTCCTGACTGAGTTTGGTTTTAGCACCACTGATGGAGCCACGCTGGATGTTCTGTGGGCAGAGAGGGGCAGGGGAGCAGGGTTTGGTGCCCTTTGGTGCTGCCCATCCTCCTCTGCTGGCTCTGGGCATGCTGGGGACACAGGAGGTTCCTCTGAGGAGCAGTGCCTGCAGAGCTGCTTGGCTTTATTCATTTCTGGAGGTTCAAGAAGCCCAGAGGTTCCCCTGGAAATTGTCTCCTCAGTGTGGGCTCTGTGGAAAGCCTGAGAACAAACTCAGTGACAATTTCATGCCCTCGTGCACAGGCACTTCTCTTTTAAAACCCTGTAAGTAGAAAACACCAGTTGTGTTGGAATAAATGCTGCAGGGCAGTGTTGTTTCGGGTAGCACTTAATTCCTGTGGCTCCTTGGGGACAGCAGCTCTTCCTTACAGGTAAAGGACATGTTCGTGTTGCCCTGAATTAAAAGCAACATCTGCAAAGTGAGATGCTCTTAGCGCAGGGACTGTGAGCAGAATGCACGATGCCAAAAGCTCAGCTCAGAAGGAGCAGATCCACTCTGGGTAATGAAAAGCCCAGGCTGCATTCACAGATCCCTGGGTGATGGTGTGGGGCGATCAGGGGAAGATAAATCAGCAGGTTCTGCTTTTGTTAAAGCTGGTCCAGGCGTTTCCTGGATTTTTCTGAGTGCGTGGATGTTCCAGCAGGCCGCTCTAATTAAACTGCCAAATTAATTAATAAAAGCAATGGCACTTTTACTCAGCACAGTAAAAACCGAATCCTTACGGATCCTGGAAGCTTTTCTTGATAATAAACAGGAGCAGTTGTCCTTCCAGCTTGTCCAGACATTGGATTTTATGCCGAGGGCTGGTCAGTGCTGCTGTGCTGACATTAGAACTTTAAATCATGGGCTGGCAACTCTGTGAGCTCTGCCAATAACTGGAAATTTTGCTTCAATAAAGTTCTCAGGCAGAGCCTGTCAGCTCTCATCAGTCAGAGCTCAGTGTGTGTGAAATAATATTTAGGTTTGCTAAATGAGAGGGAGAGAGAAGAGGAGGGAAATTCCCTCGCTGTCTCTGGGGGCTGGTGATGAGTTTGAGGAGGAACTGCTGGGGCTGGGTGCTCACAGAAATTTCAAGGGTGCCACCCAAATCTGGATTTGTTCTGTGGGTGCCTTTTCATTCCATGTGAGGAGAGGAAATACCCTGAATTAAATAATATTTACAGGTATTTCTTAAAGGGTCAGAGAGCTTTGTATCACAGGTGATCCTTTGCCCCCCTGGCACAAAGTCTGGCTGCTGTATATGGGATAAACCTCGGAGTGTGTTGTAAGAAGCTTTAAATTCTCTTTTTTACTGCTTATCTCATGCTGCCCCTGCCCTTGTGAACCCTTGAGCACTCTTGATCCCGAAGGATACCGAGTTCCTTCAGTTCCTGCTGCTCCTGTGGTTTGTAAAGCTCTGGGTTTAGGGCAGCTCAGGGGTTGCTCCTGGATTCCTGGCCTTGCCAATGGCAGGCAGGACTCCAGTATGGGATTGCTTCAAAGCAAACGTTCTGTCTGGAAATCTGTCCAGGAATCCCCTTGGCCAAGTGTGAGGAGAAGGTTGGGAAGTGTCAAAGCTGTAGTTGTGGGGAATGTGCATCAGCTGGGCTGGGGATGGGTCAGCACCAGGGATTTCGTGTTTGGGATGAATGAAAATCAGTAATAAACAGGCTTTTATGATAAAATCAGGTGTCATTTAGCCCTAAAACCATGAGGGAAGCAGGTGGGAGGACAAGACACGAGGGCTGGGAGTTTCTGGATTTGTCCAGGTTTGTTTTGTTCTCTTCACTCTGATCTGTGTCCGTGTCCTGGGCACTCCCTGCAGGGATCCACGCAGTGATTCCATGGCTATGGGCTTGGATTTTTACCTCAGGGGGGAGGTGGGAACCATCCCAGTCTTTGCTGTGCTGCATTTGGGATCTGTCCCCACATAAAACCCCATCCTTGGCCTTGTGCTGGCAGGGACGGCTCAGTGAGGGTGGGGAGGACTCCTAGAAACTTCCAGCCTTATCCACTGTCCAACTGCAGAGCCAGCACTCCGGAGCCACCACATTAAAAGGTTTTAATTAGTTGCTAACATCCATTTTTTGCCTGGTTTTGTGTTCAGTTTAATGCAGTTTGTAGAACGCTTCAGTCACTTGCTGATATTTCTACTCCAAGGTTCTCAAAACATTTTAAGCGCCAGTGAACAAAGCCTTGGGCTCGCTCAGCACCCCGAAATCTCCCCCCCGTGGCGTGGATGGGGTGGGTTCTGCTCCAGCATCCCAAGGCTGGGTTTGGGAGCGCCCCAGGGCAGGTGTAGGTGAGCAGGGTGTGAAGCAGGGAAGGGTTTGGGACAGGAGCAGTGAAGAACCCCAGGAGTGGAGAACTGCAGGAGCAGTTCCTGTGCTCAGGCACAAGGTGGGGAAAGCCCGGGATTTGCTGCTCTCAGGCTGTCCTGGTGTCTGAGTCCTGCAGCTCTGAGCTCCTTCTCCAGGAGCGTGGCAGGGTCTGCCCCACTCCCGGTTTTTGTAGGGCTGCAGTGCTGAGTGTGACCTCGCTGTGGGGTTTTTCAGGGTACCAGTGCTGAGTGTGACCTCGCTGTGGGGTTTTTCAGGGCAGTGCTGAGTGTGACCTCGCTGTGGGGTTTCCCAGGGTACCAGTGCTGAGTGTGACCTCGCTGTGGGGTTTTCTTGGGCAGTGCTGAGTGTGACCTCGCTGTGGGGTTTTTCAGGGTACTAGTGCTGAGTGTGACCTCGCTGTGGGTTTTTTCCAGGCTGACAGGATTCCAGCTGCCTGCTCCCATCGTCAGCACCGGCCTCGTGCTGTCCCTGTGGCTCGTCAGCGACTACGCCGTGAGTGCCCAAGGCTTCCAGGCCAGCTACGAGGGTGAGTCCAGGAGGGGCTGGAATTGCACCTGAGTTCGGCTGGGGGGGTGGGAAATGAGCTGTACCAGGATTTAGACATCTGTGCCTCGTTGTTCTGTGATTTAATCTGTTTTTTTCAGAATTTAAATTGCTGCTTCCTTCCAGTGTGGTTTTTATTTTTGGTCTCAGCCATCCTTTAAACTGCACTCTGAGTGAATTCCCTGGAATGTCTGGGAAGGGTGGGTAATGTGGGGCTGACAGTGGGATTTCCAGGAGCCATGTAGGCACCAGGATATTTGAATTACTGCACTTTTTTTTTTCATTCTCTTTGCCCATTTGTTATTTTGCTTTGCCTCCCCAAGTCCTGAACTCACCCCCCGTGTTTGCTGCCATGAACGATGCCCGGTGGTTGTGGGGTGAAGGGTTGTGTGTGAAGGCTCCAAACCCTCAGATGCTCCGGGCCATTGGAAGCCTCGGATATCTGGGAAAAGCTGTTTCCTAGTGGAAGTCAGGTCATGATGTTCCGTGGTGCTGCTGGGGGAATGACAAATTAACCGTGTTAAAATTCAACTTACGCCGCTGTTGATTACTGAACCTAAAATGCTGTTCAGCTCCCCATAAATGTTTTTTTTTTTTGGAGTCCTTAAAATTATCATTAAGGCTGAGAACTTCTTGGTAATGAGTCCAGCCGGCCAATTACCCCGGACATTCAGCCAAGGAAATGCCTTCAGTGACACGATGGTGGAGCCTCTCAGCATTTCGTGCTCTCGACAATTAAATTCTGTTCAAAACCCTCTAATTTCTGATGAAAACCTCTGCTCTGCCTCGAGGCACCGAGGCACCGGGATGGTTTTGTCTGTGCTGGAGCGATCGGAGCTCGCAGGGGCTCAGTGGGGGCAGCAGTGGGGGCAGAGCTCATCCCAGGATCGTCCCTCTCGTCCCCATAAATCATGGAGCAGCTCTTGAGTATTCCCAGGGGTGGTGCTCCCTGGGGAGGCTGTGGGGGACAGGTGAGGATCTTGGGATACGTGAGGGTTTTGGGACAGGTGAGGGTTTTGGGACAGGTGAAGCTTTTGGGACAGGTGAAGCTGTCAGGACAGGTGAGGATTTTGGGATACGTGAGGATTTTGGGACAGGTGAGGGTTTTGGGACAGGTGAAGCTTTTGGGACAGGTGAGACTGTCAGGACAGGTGAGGATTTTGGGATACGTGAGGATTTTGGGACAGGTGAGGATGTTGGGATAGCAGAGGATGTCAGGGACAGGTGAGGATTTTGGGACAGGTGAGGGTTTTGGGACAGGAGGGTTTTGGGACAGGTGAGGATGTTGGGATAGGTGAAGATGTCAGGATAGGTGAGGATGTTGGGACAGGTGAGGATTTTGGGCTGGGTGAGGCTGTCAGGACAAGTGAGGATTTTGGGAAAGGTGAGGGTTTTGGGATAGCTGAGGCTGTCAGGACGGGAGAGGATGTCAGGACAGGTGAGCTCAGCACCTGTTGGGAGGAAAGACAAATCCATTTGCAAAACCTCTGCTTTTTCCCCCCGAATTACTGCAATTCTCTTCAGATCTGCCCATTTGCAAACCCTCTGCTGGAACATCTGCCAGCCTCTGTGCGAGACCACGTCACTCCCAAATCCAGAGGACACGCAGCTGCTTTTGCACTTTCTTGACATTTCGAGTTCAGTTTTTGGCATTTACACACAGCTCCTTGTACGCTTTGTAATGGTTTTTTATTACCTTGATGCCGCAGGAAATCTTGTACAAAGGCTCGCGCCAGGGCTGCCCTTTAGTCACACGCGTTTGAAATGATCTGGAGTTTATTTGACTGGTGATTAGGAGGCTTTCAAGGCTGTAACTGAGGGGGAAAATAAATGTATTTAAAACTTAACCTGAGCCAGAGTGACAGAGAGAGCGTTGGCGTAAATCAGAGCTTTATTTTGAGGGCGGGAGAGGGCCTCGCTTGCTGCAAGTGCCACTCTAAACCTTCTCCAAAGCAAAATATTCGCGGTTTGGGTGTTAACTGAGGCTGAAGGAGGTGATAAATGTGGTTTGGATGCACGGGCCGGGCTGCTGCTGGAATGCTGCTTCAGTTCCTTGGGAATGAGCGCCTCAGGGAAGGGCCTGTGAGGGGATAGTTCCCGCCGAAAGGCAGAACAATGCAGAGTCCTGCGGTAAATGGCGCCGTTCTGATCTGCTGTCAAAGGCCGCTCGTGGTTCTCCTCCTCCCTCCGAGCCACCGCTGGGAAAGGCGCCAAAAGAAACAGAATTTAAAAATCGGAACAAAAGCTCTGAGGGACTTTTTGAAAACGAGGACAGGAAGAAAAGTGCAGTTGGAGGCATCGGAGTGGCACACAAACGTCGCGCTCACAGGGATGTCTGCGCTGCCCTGGCCCTCTGGGAGATGCATCAGCTGAGGCTGGTGTTACCTCAGGGAACATTTATCTGCAGAGCTGGTGCCCGCACGAGGAGATCCCCTGATGCCTTCAAGTGGCCACCTAAAAACGGGCTAGACAAGAATAAGAGAATAAAAGGAGGTATTTATTGGAAGGGCCTTCAAAGGTGCACCCTGGGCAGGCCAAAGGCTCCAGCCAAGGTGGACCCCGGGTCACGGTGTCAGGAAAATTAATCCACAAACACCAGAGGTTTATGTCCAAAAAGGAGACAGAGGAGTCCTGTAACTTTATTCCAATAAAGGCAGAGGCCATGGGGCATTTCCCTGGGGTCTCTCAAGTTGTTGGAGGATGCAGCCTCCTTTTTATCCCAATTTCCCAGCCACATTTCCCTCTCTCCCCATTGCCTGAGGTACTTGAAAGGTACAGACTCCCCGAATCGCCTAATACAGACCCCTTTCTAATGTATACCCCCCCCTTTATTTTAATTCTTACGGTTCTTCTCATTGTTTCTTTCATCTCTCAATGTCCAGTTTCGTTTATCAGCAGACCTATAGTTTATTTGTAAAGACAAATCTCTTTCTTTCCATTCATCAATCAGTGGAATCCTTCCCATTGTTTCTTTTATCTCTCAGTACTAGTTTTATCTTCCAGCAGGCCCACAGCTTGTTTGTAAAGACAAGTCCCTCATTCCTTTCAACGGGTTCTTCACACTTCTATAAGTTTGGTCTGTTTCTATACCAGGGTTAATTCTCAATTATAACTTCAGTTCGTGATGTAATTACCCCAAGTTTGCTCCTCCTCTTCAGAGGCTTTTAGTTTACACATTTTGGGGCCTGGGACAATGCAAGTGTCCTTGGAGAGCAAACCTGGAGAGGTTTGTTGTGTCTGACCAGCGTGAGAGAGCAGCAGCTGACAGGGCACACGGAACTCCAGAGTTACACACCGGGCAGTGCAGGATTTGAGAAACGTAAAAATTAAAATCTGAGGCATCAGCCTCAGCAGCAGTGTGTGGATGGGGACACAGGCACGTCCTGAGCGTTCCCAGTGTGTTTGCTGGGCATTCCCGGTGTCCCAGCACACACAGCTCAGCTGGACATGGCTCTGGAACAAGGACAGGCTGGGCAGGGCTGGAGAGCTGTGAAATGACGTCGTCACTGCGAGAATCCCAGCTTGGAACAGCCCTCCAGGATCAGCGGGTCCAAGCTGAGCCATCCCCACCTTGTCCCCAGCCCAGAGCGCTGAGTGCCACCTCCAGGCCTTCCCTGGACACCTCCAGGGATGGGGACTCCAAACCTCCCTGGGCAGCTCCAATCCCTGACCACCCTTTCCATGGGGAAATTCCTCCTGATGTCCAACCTGAGCCTCCCCTGGCCCAGCCTGAGGCCGTTTCCTTTTGTCCTGTCCCTGTTCCCCCCTGGGAGCAGAGCCTGACCCTCCTGGCTGCCCTGTCCTGTCAGGAATTGTAGGGACAATGTGGAGCCCCTGGAAGAGCAGAAGGGCAGAATGAGCTCCAGGATGAGCTCCTGGAAGAGCTCCAGGAAGAGCAATCAGGTGTGGCTTGAAAATCTGGGAATGAACCCCCCGGCTGCCCCCTCCTGTAGGGACACTGTGGAGCTCCTGGAAGAGCAGGAGGGCAGAAGGAGCTCCTGGCACTGCTGAGCTGCTGCTCCAGCCCCAGTTGCTGGAGGTGCAGTGAGATTTGAGGAATAACAGCTCCAGCGCTGCCACTCTTCCTTCTCCACCTCGTGGGTTTGGGACTTCACTCTATTCCTGTGCTGGAGGATCTCCTTTAATCCTCTTTCCCTCGTTGTGTGACCTCCTCATCTCCCTTCATTTTCCCACCAGCTCCTTCCTGCCGGGCTCTCCCTGCTCCCCATCTCCCGCTGTCTGCTGGCATTTCCCTCCAGGTGCCAAATCCCAGGCAGGCATTTGGTGCTCCTTCCCCTGCAGGGTGGGAAAAGGCAAAGGTTGGTGCTGCCCTGGCCCAGCCCAGCCACCTCTGAGATGTGGAGCTCTGCCAGGGCTGCAGAGCTTTGGGGTGAAGGCACCGCAGGTTCGGTGGCTCTCCCCAGATGTGGCACAGCTGCTTCTGCACCTCACCCCGCTGAGTTCGCAGCTTCCAAGTGGCCCAACGGGCTCAGGATGTTCCTTGTTTGGGAATTCCTGTTCCTAGGTGCACTCGGAGCTGCTGTGGGGCTTGAAAATCTGGGAATGGGCCCCCCAAAATCCCATTTGGGGAGAGGACACAGGCTTAGATCAGCACAAATCACTGGATTTAGTGGCTGGTCTGGAAAAAGAAACGAGGGCAACCATGGCAGGACCACTGGGAGTGGAAATTGTCAGCTTTTACTTGGGGAATTGGGAGAACAGAGAGAATTTCATTTCCATTTCAATAAAAGACTTTGATCTGAAGGTAATTTTATTACTTAGGAGCTTCTTCTAGGAAACCCAGGCGGTTCAGGGAGCTCCATTTCAGCACGTCTCATTTAGAAAATATTGAAATTATGTGCTTTCATGCTTTCAGCATCCCTAAATTTGTTTTCTTTCCCCATTAACTGTCCCTTGAATTCAGCATGATTTCCTAATTAGCCCCGTTCACCCTCAGAGTGGGGGATTTTTTCCTTCTTTTCTCACGAAAGGATTCTTCTCCCAAGCCCAACCCAGCTGTGGAGTCCTGAATTTCCTTTCAGCTGCAGAATTTTGGAGACAGCTATAAATAATCCCGGTTAAATTTGACTGGGACGTGGATCCTGACAGCCTCATCTGGTGAAAAATCTGCCTAAAAATGTAGAAATGCCCATTTCTTGCTGGCCCTGGAAGATGTGTGAGGCTGGGCTGCAAAGGGAATGAATTCCTCTCCCTGCTGCCTCACACCTGAGGAATTCACTCCAAAATGGGACAATGAGAGGAAAAGTGAAACAAATTACACGGAAATAATAAATAAAGCAGGGGATGGAGGGCAGGGGCTTGGTTTGTTCACTAACGAGGGGATAAAAGGAGATTAAATTATGAAATAAAATTATTATTAAATCGTCACCTCCGGATGCTGTGTTAGAGCAGAGGGTGACAAATAAAAAGGGATTTATGGAAAAATAAAATCGCGGAATTGTTTGGGTTGGGAAAGATTTCCCAAATGCAACCTTGGAGCAATCCCCACCTGGTCAAGCAGAGCAGGGGTTGTATTTTCATTTCTGTCCTTGTCAGGACACAGTTTATAGATCTGTCTGGAGAAGAGGGATATAAATAGATATATTTAAAAAGGATAGAAATATTTTATATATATATATATATATGTATATATATATATATAAATATAGAGCAAAAATATATTTTAAAGGGGTACAAAGGCATATAAATAGCTACAAATATAAATAAATAATATTTTAAATATGAATATTAAAAATATTATATATAAAGATATATAATACAATATATTTTAAAATATAAAATTTATATTAAAATATAAAAGAGAAAAATAATTTAAAAAATAAAGAATAAGAAACAATAAAATAATAAATAAAATAATAATAAATAATATAATAAAAATAGTAAAAATAATAAAAATAATATAATATAATAATGTAATAATAAATATAATAAAAATAGAAATATCTAGAACTAAATAATATATATAATAATGATTAATATAATAATAATAAATAATAAGTATTAAAAATAATAAATGAAAATTAGAAAAATAGATAAAATATAAAATATAAAAAATATACATAATAAATATTTTAAAAATATTATATTTTAAATATAAATAGAGATAAAATACACCTGTGTTGAAGTAAAATATAAAAGAAGAGGGCTCTGTAAAAGCAGAGGGGCCCAATAATGTCGGATGCTATTTATTTAGGAATACTCAACTATGGAACTTAGAATTTTAATTTTAGGGTGGGACTTTTTGTGGTGGTCTGGATTTTTTCCCTCCCCAAAAGCCGAGTTCAGTGGGAATTCCTGGAGGGAGCCATGGCCCTTTTTTTAAGGGGTGCAAAGGGATGTAAATGCATATCAATGTAAAACACTGAGTAAATAAATAGAAATATGAATATAAAATACACATATTTAAGGAAAATATAAAGGTAGAGGGATGCAATAATGTCAAATGCTGGTTTTTTAGGAATCCTCATCTGTGTAACTTCAAGTTTGAATTTTAGGTTGGGACTTTTTGTGGTGGTCTGGATTCTTTCCCCCCAAAGCAAAGTTCAACCCAAACCCCCTGGAGGGACCCGGGGCCCTTTTTTAAAGAGGTGCAAGGGGATATAAAACAATAAATGAACATTTAAGATACATATAAATATGAAATACACATATTTAAGGAAAATAGAAAAGAAGAGAGATGCAAGAATTTTGAATGCTATTTTTTAAGGAATCCTTATTTTTGTAACTTCGAGTTTGAATTCCAAGGTGGGATTTTTTGTGGTGGTCTGGATTTTTTCCCCCCAAAAAGCCAAGTTCAGTGGGAATTCCTTGAGGAATTCCCGGGGGTGAAGCTTTTCCTTCCAAGACATCGCCTTCGCTTGCAGCTGCACCAAATTGGCTCTGCAGACACGCGGGGCTGCTTGAAAAGGACCAATTAGGGCTGCACGAACACTGCTCATTTCAGGGAATTAGAGGCGTTTCAATCCCACAGAAACAGCCCCGAGGAGATGGAGCTGTTTGGGATAAATACTCGGCTCTTGCTCAGGCTCCTCCTTCACCGGCTCTTCGCAGAGTTGTGCAAACAGATGGAGAAAAGACAATTAAATGCTGCTTGCTCCCTCTGGGAGCATTCCTGGCTCCGGGATTTGTTGGGATGCTGCTGCTCCGCTCCCTTTTCCCAGCTGGCGTTGGGCTGTGCGGCCGCGGTTGCTCCGTTCATGGATCAGTTCGAGGTCTCGTTGGCTTTGGACACTTGATAATCAAGGTCTTTCTCTGCAAGCGGCCCAGATGAGCTGCTGGGTTTGATGGGCTGGCCCTGGCCTAGGAGGAGGAAAACCCAAACCAAATAAAGCCAAAACAAACTAAAACCCACAAAGCAAACAAATTAAAACCCCACAAACCCAAACAAAAACCCACAAACCTAAATAAACTAAAAACCACAAAAGCAAACAAATTAAAAACCCATGAAACTAAATAAACTAAAAACCTGAAACCCAAGCAAAAACCCACAAACCCAAATAAACTAAAAACCACAAAACAAATTAAAAACCCACAAACCCAGATAAATTAAAACCCACAAACTAAACAAAAACCCACAAACCAAAATAAACTAAAACCCACAAAACCAAACAAAAACCCAGATAAACCCAAATAAACTAAAACCCACAAAACCAAACAAAACCCCACAAACCCAAGGAAAAACCCACAAACCTAAATAAACTAAAAACCACAAAACCAAACAAATTAAAAACCCGCAAACCTAAATAAACTAAAACCCAGAAACCCAAGCAAAAACCCACAAACCCAAATAAACTAAAAACCACAAAACAAATTAAAAACCGACAAACCCAGATAAATTAAAACCCACAAACTAAACAAAAACCGACAAACCAAAATAAACTAAAAACCAGAAACCCAAATAAACTAAAACCCACAAAACCAAACAAAAACCCAAATAAACCCAAATAAACTAAAACCCATAAAACCAAACCCCACAAACCCAAATAAACTAAAAACCCCAAAGCAAACAAACTAAAAAGACACAAACCCAACCAAATTAAAACCCACAAAACCAAAACAAACTAAATCCCCACAAACCCAAACAAATTAAAAACCCACAAACCTAATAAACTAAGACCACAAACCCAAACAAGCAAAAAGCCCACAACCAAACTAAAGAACACCCAAAGCCAACCAAATAAAAACCCCACAAAACCAAACTAAAACCCCACAAACCCAAATAAACTAAAAACCCCAAACCAAACCAACTGAAACCCACAAACCAACCAACCAAAAACCCCACAAAACCCAAATGAACTAAAAAAATCCCAAACCAACCAACTCAAAGCCGCACAAAACCCAAACAAGCCACAAACCCAAACAAACTAAAAACTCACAAACCCAACCCAACAAAAACCCCACAATCACAAACAAAAAACCCCACAAAAATCCAAAGCAAACCAAAACCTCACAAAACCAAGTCAACTAAACCCCACAAACCCAAACGAACCAAAACCCCACCAACCCAACCATAAGAACAGCCACAAACCCCACAAAGCCAAGCAAACCACAAACCTACAAACCCAAACAAACTAAAAACTCACAACCCCGACCCGACAAAAACCCCACACAGCTTCTCTGGGAAATCCATTCCAACCCCTCCCCACCCTCACAGGGAGGAATTTCTTCCCAATATCTGACCAGAACCTTCCCTCCTCCAGCTCAATTTTATCGGCTTTCAACAATTTTATTGCTCTAAAGTTCCTCCTGAGTTTGAGGGGCTGTTCCTGGCCTGGGGCAGCACCAGGTGGAACCCTCTGACATCCTGAGCTGGTTGGAAAATGGGGAAATGATTCCTAAATATCCACTCTGGATGTTCCCTGTCCCTATTCCTGAGCTGTGCTCGATCTGTTCTTTAACAACATAAAGTTTGTAGCCCTTCACGGCTTGCGGTGATAAAGCCACGGAGAAGAACAGCACAGCAGGCCATAAAACCCTGGATTTTGGGATGTGCCAGCACAGGGCCTTTAATTTACATCTTTCCTGCAAGGTATCAGTCCCCGGATTCCATGGAAAACCAGGAGAGCAGGGCAGGATCGTCGATGCTATTGAGTGACGGGGTTGTCGTACACAGGGCAGCGTCTGCAGGAGGAGATGGATAATTACATCTCACAGCCCTGCATTGATTCTGTCCCCAGTTAAGTGTTTTCCACCTCGTGTTAAAAATGGGGCTGGCACCAGGTTTGCCCTTGAACGGGTTTTTCGTGGCTGCTCTTGGGAATTCTTTGCGGAGCCGTGTCCCTGTTTGCCGTCAGCCGTTTGCAGCCTGCGGCTCCTGTTCCGTTTCCTGTGCCCTGCGTTGGAAATGAGGGATTTGGCACAAATGGTCCCTGTCGGTGCCGTGGGTGGAGCGGTGGATGGGAATCTGGGGGGGAGAAATAGCACCTGGATGGTGAAAATCCCTCACCTGGGCTTTCCATCCCAAGTTAACCTGAATTCCTGCCAGCGCTTCGGGTCTGTGCCAGCACTGGGAGAACTGGTGTCGGCCTGGCAGTGAATAAATACCTTGGTTTGGGTCAAAAAGACCCCAAAAAAATCCTCCTTCAGCATTTCAACGGGAGCTGTTGTTTCATGGACAACTTCCAGAGCACAGAAAGCCACCCGAGAAATCCAAAGCTGGCTTTTAAATCCTGTTTTGCTGTTTATTTCCACTTCCCTCTGGAACAAAAAGGACAGAACAGAGCTGGAATTGTTCTCCTGGTCACAAGCACATTCCAGCCAGTGCCATTCCAGCCTTGGAAGGGGAGTGAATGGCAAACTGGCGTGGCAGGGGTGACTCAGTGATTTTTGCCAGCCTTGGCAGGAGCTGTTCGAGTGCTGCTCCCTCGGATGCGGATCGTGCCCCATAAATTTGGGATGCAGAATCCAGCAGACGAGCCAGGTGTGTGCTCCTTGCAGTGCTGATGAGCTCGGGGCTGCAGCGGGTGCTCATCCAGGCACTCGTCAACCAAAATTCCTGATGAGAGGGTGAAGAAATAAATGGAAATGTGGCTGTGCTGGCTGCTGGATTTCCCTGGGAATTTGGGAATCTTGTTCATGAACCGACACTTCCTGAGGCGGGAAAAGGCTCCTGGGGCAGAAAGCGGGGATGGGGCTGTCTGCTGAGTTTGGCTCTGGATCCAGGAGCTCTCCGTGAGTTCCCAAGGTCAAATATTCGTGGGGTTGGTGCAGGAGCTGCAGCTGAGTGAGGGGAAACACCTTAAAAGCTCCATTTCCATGGATTTTCCTGCCTGTGCCTCGCCTGTGGCCTGAGGTGACCCTCAGCTGGTGTAAACCAGGTGATTCCAAAGGATCTTCTTGGTGTGGTCACTTCATTCCAGAGCTTTCCGCAGGGTGGGAAGCTCACGTGGATTTTGGGGAGGATCCAGTGGATTTCCTGGGATGCAGGATGGACCATGGGATGGCTGAGCTGGTGCTGCAGCTCCTCGTGGCTCTGCTCCTTCCCAGGAGCTCATGGTGCTGGTCCTGGAGTGCTCCATGGGATGTTTGGAGCTGCGGCAGCCCGGAATCCCTGCCCTGGGAATGCCAGAGCTGCTCACTGTGGGATTCCTGTCCTGGACACTGGGATTTGGTGGCTGTGGATGTGCTGCTCCCACTCCTGGGTGTTCCCATTGTTCCAACAAGGGCAGAGGGAAAACTTCCACTGAAATCTGTGATGTTTTGGGATATCCTTCCTGCTTTTCCCCTCCCAGCCCAGCCAAGTAGAGCCACGTTCCAGGGCCGGATGCTTTTCTCTCCATCAGGATTCCAGACTGCCCCAACTCCCCGGGGAAGGAAGAGTCAAACCCTTGCCGTTCTTTTCCCCTTTTAGCCACACAAAAGATTTTTATTACTTCAATGAGCTCGCAGCCAGTCTCTCTTAATATCGCACTAATTGATTTGAAGCAGAGCTAATTAGCATTTGCTGACTCAGCCCCAAGCCCCCCTCGCCTCCCGGCAGAGGATGGAGCAGATATTGACCCGCGTTTGCTGCAGCCCTAAATGAAGTCGAGGGACTATTAAGTGTCTCCTATTGGCGTCGGATTTGCATATGCAAATGAGCCCAATCAGCGCTGGAGAGCGGCAGTGGTAATGCTCTGCAAATAGGAGCCTCTATTAAAGCATTTAAGCAAACTCAAGTGGCACTTGCTGGGCTCCAGCACTCGGAGGTGCCGCTCCGGGTGAGGGAGGAGAGGGAAAAACCAGTGCAGGAACCACTGAGGGATCTGTGGAGCTTTAATCTGGCACGTTTTGGTGCCTTAATTTGGCCCGTTTTGGTTCCTCGATTTGGCCCATTTTGATGCCTTAATTGGCCCATTTTGGTTCCTTAGTTGGCCCATTTTGGTGCTTTAATTTGGCCCATTTTGGTGGCGTTTGGCAGTGGAGGGCTCGTTGTCCTTGAATCGGTGAGTTATAAAATATCCCAGACTGGGAGGGACCCACAAAAATCAAAGTGCGGCTCCTGGACCCCCCAAAAATCCCACCCTGTGCTTGAGAGCGTTGTCCAAACCCTTCTTGGACAACACTTGGCAAACCTGGGGGTTCTGGATGTGGCTGGACAGGGAGAGGAGCTGGACAATCCCTCACCGCTGTCGCAGGGATGATCCCTCTGGGCCCTGCATCCTTTATTTCCTGCTGATGTCCTGGTTGAACATCTTTTTCAGTGTTTATGAGGTGTGTGCTTTTACCCTGCCAGGGATGAGCAGACCCCAAGAGAAGTCAGCTTCAGTTGTGTCCCTTCTTGGGGAGGAAACAACAAATTTCAGGACAGGAAGTGGGAGAAAAAAAGGAGACGAGAACTGGCTCCAGGGGTGGCTGTGGCCCCTTGGAAGGGCCGTTCTCCAGAGGGATGGGACAAAATTCACATCAGGGACTGGGATCCAGGGGGGATCACCGAGCACAAACCTTCAACAGGGAAATAAAAGCTCAGGATTCAGATTTTTCAAAGCCCGCAATTCAGGTTTCCAAAGCCCACAATTCAGGTTTTTAAAGCCCACAATTCAGATTTTTCAAAGCCCAGAATTCAGGTTTCCAAAGCCCACAATTCACATTTCCAAAGCCCACAATTCACATTTTCAGACCCAACAGAATTTCAGTTGATTTGGAAGACAAAGTGACCCAAAACCCCTCTTACCCCTGGCTGTGATTAGAAGATGAACGAGGGAATTGTAACCATGAACAGGAACTCTGGAATTTTTGAGAATTAATTCTCCCAACCCCGATCTTCTGGGGAGGCACAACTGGGAAACCAACGCACGGAGATTAAAAAAAAATTAAAACAAATAACAAATTCAGATTGCCAAAGCCCACAGTTCAGATTTTTAAAGCCCACAATTCAGGTTTTCAAACTGGGATCCCTGTGTTGGTTTCCCAGTTGTGTTTCCCCAGAGGATCGAGGTTGGGAGAATTAATTGTCCAAAATTCCAGAGTTCCTGCTTATGGTTGGAATCGCCTGGTTTGGGTCACTTTGTCTTCCAAATCAACTGAAATCCTGTTGGGTGTGAAAATCTGAATTGTGGACTTTGAAAATGTGAATTGTGGGCTTTGAAAATCTGAATTGTGGGCTTTGAAAATGTGAATTGTGGGCTTTGGAAATCTGAATTGTGGGCTTTGGAAACCTGAACTCTGGGCTTTGAAAACCTGAACTCTAGGCTTTGGAAATCTCAACTGTGGGCTTTAAAAATCTGAAGTGTGGGGTTTGGACAACCTGAATTTGTTATTTAGTTTTTTTTAAATCTCCGTGTGTTGGTTTCGCAGTTGTGTCTCCCCAGAGGATCGAGGTTGGGAGAATTAATTGTCCAAAATTCCAGAGTTCCTGCTTATGGTTGGAATTGCCTGGTTTGGGTCACTTTGTCTTCCAAATCAACTGAAATCCTGTTGGGTCTGAAAATCTGAATTCTGGACTTTGAAAATGTGACTTGTGGGCTTTGAAAACCCAAATTGTGGGCTTTGAAAATCTGAATTGTGGGCTTTGAAAACCTGAACTCTAGGCTTTGGAAATCTGAACTGTGGGCTTTAAAAATCTGAAGTGTGGGGTTTGGACAACCTGAATTTGTTATTTAGTTTTTTTTAAATCTCCGTGTGTTGGTTTCCCAGTTGTGTCTCCCCAGAGGATCGAGGTTGGGAGAATTAATTGTCCAAAATTCCAGAGTTCCTGCTTATGGTTGGAATTGCCTGGTTTGGGTCACTTTGTCTTCCAAATCAACTGAAATCCTGTTGGGTGTGAAAATGTGAATTGTGGGCTTTGGAAACCTGAATTGGGGGCTTTGGAAACCCAAATTCTGAGCTTTGGAAATGTGAATTGTGGGCTTTGAAAATCTGAATCGTGGGCTTTGGAAACCTGAATTGGGGGCTGGTAAAAACCGGTGTAAAAGAACAGGAAATCCAACAATTCCAAATAAATTGAGAAGCTGAACTAAACAGGCCATAATTACTCAGTTATTTCATCTTCCAGGCAGGTGCTCGGGGATAATTTCACTTGGAAAAGTGAAAAACTCACCCAAATCAGTAAAATCTCATGGAAACACCATTCCCTGCCCAGTTTTGTGCAGAAAACTGCAACAGGTCCCAGTTTGTTCCTGCAAATTGGCTTTTCCACATTCCCCTTTGTGCCGGGAGTGTTTAGGGAGTGTTTAATCCCTAATGATCGCCTCCTAATTCGGGATTTTTTTGACTGCAAGAACTTTAATTACTTAAGAGTGCTTAATTAGCAGATGTGGAGGGCTGATATGAGCGATGCCCACTCGAAAGGGATGAAAGAGAAAGGGAATTTGGAGCATCCTGAACCTTCCAACAGCAAATCCATGGCCATCAGCTCTCAGGAAAAAGGAGGATTTTAGGAAATATTTTGTATTTTCTGGGCAGTGAGCGCCGTTGTTCATCATTATTGCAGCTCCAGCTGGTCAAGAGGGATGGTTTCAGTTTGATTTGCCCCTTTAATGTCCTGTGTAAACTTCATTATGAGAGAAATAATTGAGTTTGGGAGAGTGGAGTGCACGACCTTTAATTTATGCAAGAGATGGGGACCCAAATGTGTTTCTTAAGGCATTAATTTCCTCTAAGTGGAAATTTTTATTGGCTCTGCCATAAAATTCCTCCTGTCGGGTTTTAGATTGGGCTTCCAGAGGATGTGAGGAGTGGAGTTCCACGCTGGTCATTGCCCCAGGCAGGATTTTGGGTACGTTTAACAGGGATTAGGTAAAGATGGTTGGTGTCCTGTGGGTTTTACGTGAACCCAACAATTCCCACCAAAAACCCCTCGGCCGAGGCCGCTGTGGAAGGTGAATTTTTGCTTTTCCAGCTCGAATTGTGCTGCCAGCCTGGGGTGTGACAGGCAGGGAGATAAGATCCCTCCTCTGCCGTGGAAAAAAGGAGGAAAACAAGGGAAAAAACCCCAAATATCCCCCCAAGCGACCAGCGAAACGCAGGGAAAATCTTTTCCTGAGGATTTGAGCTTTTCCCCACTTGTCCAACAGCTCCATCCGTCCCTGAACGCACAAACTCACCTGGCTTTGTGTTCCTGGGCAAAAAGGAAGGGAAAATAAAGTGGATCCACCTGCACAGGACCCCTGGAAAATCCCCCCGGGAATTCCGGGAGTGTCCTCGTGCTGTGCCCAGTCCGGGCCAGTCCCACTCTGTGCAGAGAAACAATCTGAGAGGTGGTTTTTAAATATATTTAGCAAATATATTGATATCTTTATCATATTTAAAATAATAAATAAATATATAAGCTGCAGATATCAACATATTAAGTAGATTAATCTATTATATTGATATATAGTAATAGATTAAATAAATATACAAGTATAATAAATAACATATTAAACACATATATTAACATAGTAAATAAATATGCCAGTATCATAAATATATTAGCTACATATATCAACATATTAACTACATATATTAATATATTAAATAAATATACCCATAGAATAAATATTTAACTACATATATGAACATATTAAATACATCTAGTAATATATAAAATAAACATACCAATATAATAAATATATTAACTACATATAAGAACATTTAAATACACATTAATATAGTAAATAAACATACCAATATAAAAAATATATTAGCTACGTATATCAACATACTAAATACATATATTAATATATTAAATCAATATACCAATATAATAAATACATAAATTACATATATCAACATATTAAACACATATATTTCTATTTTAAATAAATATACCAGTCTAATAAATAAGTATATTAACTACATATATTAACATTTAAATAGACATTAATATGTTAAATAAATATACCAGTCTAATAAATATGTTAACTACATAGATTAATATTTAAATAGACATTAATATATAAAATAAATATGCCAATATAATAAATAAATAAATCTGTTAGCTACATAGAACGATATATTAAATACAACTATTAATATATTAAAAATATACCAATATATTAAATAAATATATTCCATATTCTGCCTGATAATTGTTGGTTTATATAGAATATATTATATTTATGGATGGATTTAGTGTATTTATCTGCAGCCAACGAGCTGCAGAAGGGCTGATAACATCAACACTGTGCTTCCTGTGAGGTCATTCCTTGCTTTGATCCGCTCCCAGATGGAATTTTCTCCAGGCTGGGAGAGAGTCCCCTGATCATTCCTGTGATTTGCATGGAAATTAGAACCAGTTCCTTGATAAAAGGATAACAGCCTGTGCCCCGGGGCTGTGCTGTGCTCTGTGCTGCGCCTTCCCTTCCCTTCCCTTCCCTTCCCTTCCCTTCCCTTCCCTTCCCTTCCCTTCCCTTCCCTTCCCTTCCCTTCCCTTCCCTTCCCTTCCCTTCCTGTCCCTTCCCTTCCCTTCCCTTCCCTTCCCTTCCCTTCCCTTCCCTTCCCTTCCCTTCCCTTCCCTTCCCTTCCCTTCCCTTCCCTTCCCTTCCCTTCCCTTCCCTTCCCTTCCCTTCCCTTCCCTTCCTTCCCTTCCCTTCCCTTCCCTTCCCTTCCCTTCCCTTCCCTTCCCTTCCCTTCCCTTCCCTTCCCTTCCCTTCCCTCGGGGATTCCACAGGGATCCCACCCCACAGGGACAGATCCCATCCACAGGAACAGATCCCACCCACAGGGACAGATCCCATCCCACAGGAACAGATCCATCCCACAGGGACAGATCCCGTTGGAGGCTGGAGCGGAGCAGTTGGGCTGAGGCCTCTCTTTCCCTGCAGCCCAGGCTCCCAAAATTCCCATCGCTCCAAGGATTAACTCTGGTTCCGTACAATCCGTGCTGATTTGAATTCCCACTTTTCCAGGCTGGAAAATTCCCGTTTTTCCTCCTGGCTGCGGAGCTGTTTGTAGGGAGAGGTGTGGAATCCCTGAGGAGATGCCCTGAACTCCTCTCTTCATTTCCAGTCCTGGTTTTTTCCCCCTGCCCATTTCTTCCTCATCATCCACCCAATTCCAAGTCCAAACCAGCTCCATGCACAACTTGGAATCACAGAAAAAGCTGGAAAACACCTCCAAGGCCACCAAGTCCGTGATTACCACTAAACCCTGTCCCCAAGTGCCACATCCATGTGGGATTTGACACTTCCAGGGGTGGGGACTGCCCTGGGCAGCCCATTCCAATGAAGAAATTCCCCCTAATATTCCCTGTGTATATTTAGGAATATTTATTTCCCTACATTCCCTAATCTAAATCTCCCTTTGAGGTCATTCTTTCCATCCTGTCCCTTTTTCCCGACCCCCACCTGGCTCCATCCTTTTTCCAGGTAATTTTAGAGAGCAATTAAATCCCTCCTGAGCCTCCTTTTCCCTCCCTGCTCCAGCCCTTTCCCTGGATATGCTCCAAAGGGTGACTTGTGCTAAGACCCCTCCAGGAATTCCCAATTTCAGCTGCAGAAATGTTTTCTAGGATTGCTGTAAATCCAGGTGTTTTCTCCTCTGCTGGATCTCCATCCAGGTATTTGTGTGTTGGGAAGGGCCGGATCCCAACAAATCCCATGAAATGCCGGGAGTGCATTTCAGCCTGAGGGGGAAATATGAGCTCAACCATTCCAAATAGCTCCTGGTGCCAAAAAAAAGGGATAAAAATGCACATTTCTGCCTGGGAATCGTGGCCTCCATCGCTGGGAATGAGCAGCGGAGAATGGAGGGTGGGGAATTTGGCAGCTCCGGTGTTATTCCATAAGCAGGCAGCATGGCATGGCTGGATATTTTCAGCTTTGCACAAAAGCTGAGGGAAAAGAGAGAGGGTGGGTAAAAAAAAAAGCATGGAAAAATGAGTTCCAAGTAACCCATTCCGAGCCCAAAACTGATCCCGGAGCAGTTTTCCCTCTTTGTTTCTCTCTGATGGTTTTTAGGAAGAATCAATCCTTAAACCACTTATTTATTTATGTGGATCTTCTGAAATTTCACTGGAATTCTTGTCTGCAGGGTCCCTAACTTCCCCCTGCGCCCCGTTGGAGCTGGCTCTGTGGGAATTTGATCTCCTTGGTTGAGGAACACATGAATTCCATGATGCCTTTGCCCTGGCCTTGTGGAGGAAGCAAATTTGCAGGAATTCTTTCTTCCCTCTCATTTTCCTCCCCGTTTTTACTTCGTTCTGAGCAGAGCTGGTGGTTTTTCCATGGCTGGGTGTCCCACCTGTGCAAATCCGTGTCCATTTATCCCCTGGATGTGGGAACATCTCCTGCTTCAGCCTCTTCCCAACCCCTCCGTCCCTTTCAGAGTTGGTTTTGCTGCTGGAATGGTTTTTTCCCCCAGTGCTGTGTCATTGAATTCCGTGAATTTTCCCCTCCTGCGGACTTAATCCTTTTAGTGCTCCTGCTTTGTAAGGCTTGGCTGGAGCTCAGGAATGTCTGAGACGGGCGTTGGAGCGATCCTGGATTTAACGGAAGCCGGAGTTTGGCGTGGAGCGAGTTCTCCTTTCATATTAAAAATGACATAAACCCCACTCAGCGCGAGGGAAACAAACGGGATTTGAAGCCCAGGAGTCTCCAAAGTCCTAATGGAACTGACAGAGAGGTGATTCCAAAATTATCCAGAGAAATGGGAGCGCTTTGTTCCACAGGCCATGTCAGAAATGGTTGGATCTGTGTTTTTTCAGAGTGTCCTGGACAATGACCCAGGTCCCAGACTGTGCTGGAATTCATATTCCAGACATTTTGTTCCATATTTATAAATATTTAGGGATTTAACGCTCTAAACGAAACCAGAGGAATCTTTTTTCCCCCTTAAAATGCCTCGGAATAATGAATATTGTTTTTATTAATGCAACCTCTCATCCTATTAAAATTAAAGCAGGAGCAGAGAATGGGAGGAAAAATACATCCATTCCCTACAATAATCCCATTAATTGTGTTTTATTAGGAATTCCCAACCGATTCCCGGCGTTTTTATCCTAAACCATCTCCCAGCATCTCCTCCTGTTGTTCCAATAATGGGATTTTGTGTCCTCACGAGCTGGTGGCCTCAGGTGGCTCCTAAGGCAGGGATTCAGTGGAGGGAAAAAAAAAAACCTTCCTGGAAGTCAAATTCCTTGTTCCACGTGTGTCATTCCGCTGGAGCGGATCCTCAGCGGGCCAGATTTGGGTATTTTTACAGGAAAATCCATGTTCTGCTGCGAGGGCAGCGGAGCAGAGCACAACAAAGCCCCGGAGCAAAAGCCGTGTGAGCAGCAATCGGAGAGAGCCCCGGAATTCTCCCTGGAAATCCCTTCCGGTGCTGGAATCCGAGTGGCTGGGGTGAGAGGAGGGATATCCCGATATTTTTTTTGGTGGAGAAATCGAATGGGAATGGAAAGTTTTGGGGGCTTGGAGAAGTGTCAGGTTGGTGGGTTGAGCCTGCCAGGGTTGTGCAGCCACTGACTCCCTGATTTTTGTGGAATTCTGGGCTGTGCAGCCCCTGAAATCCCCAGTTTTATGGAATTCTGGGCTCTGCAGCCCCTGAAATCCCTGTTTTTATGGAATTCTGGGCTCTGCAGCCCCTGACTCCCTGATTTTTATGGAATTCTGGGCTCTGCAGCCCCTGAAATCCCCAGTTTTATGGCATTCTGGGCTCTGCAGCCCCAACACCGTGACTTTTATGGAATTCTGGGCTCTGCAGCTCCTGAAATCCCTATTTTTATGGAATTCTGGGCTCTGCAGCCCCTGAAATCCCTGTTTTTATGGAATTCTGGGCTCTGCAGCCCCTGATATCGCCGTTTTTTATGGAATTCTGGCCTCTGCAGCCCCTGAAATCCCTATTTTTGTGGAATTCTGGGCTGTGCAGCCCCAGACACCCCAATTATTATGGCATTCCTGGGCCTGCATTTACTGACACCCCTATTTTTATGGAATTCTAGGCCTGCAACCCCAACATCCCAATTTTTATGGGATTCCTGAGCCTGCAGCCTGACACCCTGGTTTTTATGGACTTCTGGGCTCTGCAGCCCCTGAAATCCTCATTTTTATGGAATTCTGGGCTGTGGAGCCCCAGACACCCTGATTTTTATGGCATTCCTGGTCCTGCATTCACTGACACCCCTATTTTTGTGGAATTCTGGGCCTGCAACCACTGACACCCCTATTTTTATGGAATTCTGGGCCTGCAACCCCAACATCCCAATTTTTATGGGATTCCTGAGCCTGCAGCCTGACGCCGAGATTTTTATGGAATTCTGAGTTCTGCAGCCCCTGAAATCCCTGTTTTTATGGAATTCTGGATTCTGCAGCCCCTGAAGTCCCTACTTTTATGGAATTCTGGGCTTGCAGCCCCTGATATTCCCATTTTTATGGAATTCTGGGCCTGCAACCCCAACATCCCAATTTTTATGGCATTTCTGGGCCTGCAGCCTGACACCCTGGTTTTTATGGAGTTCTGAGTTCTGCAGCTCTTGACATCCCCGTTTTTATGGAATTCTGGGCTTGCAGCCCCTGAAATCCCTACTTTTATGGAATTCTGGATTCTGCAGCCCCTGAAATCCCTGATTTCTGTGGCATTTCTGCCACAAGGGAAGGCTTCCTTAGCAGAAATCCCCTGAGACCTGACCCTGAGCAGGATCCCAGCCTGGATGAGCCGGGATTGCCTTCCCAAAACCAGGGCTCAGGAGGGAGCCTGGCTTTTCCCTCACTGGGAATTCCCTGGTGGAGTTGGGAAGGGCGACAGCAACTTCCCTGTGGTGTTCTGCTGTGTGATGCTCGTTTCCCTCTGGCTGGGGTTTCACTAAAGCCCTGATTTGACTGATTTCAGTAAAACCTGATTTTAGTAAAACCTGATCCCAGTAAAACCTGATTTCAGTCAAACCTGATACCAGTAAAACCTGATACCAGTAATACCTGATTTAAGTAAAACTTGATTTCAGTCAAACCTGATACCAGTAAAATCTGATTTCAATAAAACCTGATTCCAGTAAAACCTGATTTCAGTAAAACCTGATTTTAGTAAAATCTGATTTCAGTAAAACCTGACTTCAGTAAAACCTGATTTCAGCAAAGCCTGATACCAGTAAAACGTGATTTAAGTAAAACTTGATTTCAGTCAAATCTAATACCAGTAAAATCTGATTACAATAAAACCTGATTCCAGTAAAACCTGGTTTCAGTAAAACCTGGTTTTAATAAATCTGATTTCAGTCAAACCTGCTACCAGTAAAACCTGATTTTAATGAAACCTGATTCCAGTAAAACCTGATTTCAGCAACACCTGATACCAGTAAAGTCTGATTTTAATAAAACCTGATTTCAGTAAAACCTGATTTTAGTAAAATCTGATTTCAGTAAAACCTGACTTCAGTAAAACCTGATTTCAGCAAAGCCTGATACCAGTAAAACCTGATTTAAGTAAAACTTGATTTCAGTCAAACCTAATACCAGTAAAATCTGATTACAATAAAACCTAATTCCAGTCAAACCTGCTACCAGTAAAACCTGATTTTAATAAAACCTGATTCCAGTAAAACCTGATTTCAGCAAAGCCTGATACCAGTAAAGTCTGATTTTAATAAAACCTGATTTCAGTAAAACCTGATACCAGTAAAATCTGATTTCAATAAAACCTGATTCCAGTAAAACCTGGTTTTAATAAATCTGATTTCGGTCAAACCTGCTACCAGTAAAACCTGATTTTAATGAAACCTGATTCCAGTAAAACCTGATTTCAGCAAAGCCTGATACCAGTAAAGTCTGATTTTAATAAAACTTGATTCCAGTAAAACCTGGTTTCAGTAAAACCTGGTTTTAATAAATCTGATTTCAGTCAAACCTGCTACCAGTAAAACCTGATTTTAATGAAACCTGATTCCAGTAAAACCTGATTTTAGTAAAACTTGATTTCAGTCAAACCTGATACCGGTAAAATCTGATTTCAATAAAACCTGATTCCAGTAAAACCTGGTTTCAGTAAAACCTGGTTTTAATAAATCTGATTTCGGTCAAACCTGCTACCAGTAAAACCTGATTTTAATGAAACCTGATTCCAGTAAAACCTGATTTCAGCAAAGCCTGATACCAGTAAAGTCTGATTTTAATAAAACTTGATTCCAGTAAAACCTGGTTTCAGTAAAACCTGGTTTTAATAAATCTGATTTCAGTCAAACCTGCTACCAGTAAAACCTGATTTTAATAAAACCCGATTCCAGTAAAACCTGATTTTAGTAAAACCTGATTTCAGTCAAATCTGACTTCAATAAAACCTGATTTCAGTCAAACCTGATACCAGTAAAACCTGATTTAAATCTGGTTTTAGTCAAACCTGGTTTCAGTCAAACCTGACTTCAGTCAAACCTGACTTCAGTGAAGCCTCCCGGCGTTCCCAGGAGCAGGTGGGTGGATGTCTTTGAACACCACAGAAGTGTCTCCATTTTCTCCCCTGTGAGGGGTGGGAAGAGCTCAGCGCCTTCCCCGTGGTCCCGGCCAGGAGGAGTTTCCCATTCCCAGGCATTTCCCCGTGGTCCCGGCCGGGAGGAGTTTCCCATTCCCAGGCATTTCCCCGTGGTCCCGGTCGGGAGGAGTTTCTCATTCCCAGGCATTCCCAAGGCGCTGGAGCTGTCTGGGACGAAGCTTCAGTGGACAAAAGGCTTCGGAGACGCTGCAGTGGAGGCCCGAGGAGCTTTGCAGTGGGGAGTTCATTAGGGAGAGGTTCCTTATGTAACTCCCTCCCTCCTTCGTGGCGTGCCTGGAACTTTCATCGAGTAACTCACGCCCTGGAAGTGTTTCAGGATGGCAGCAGGAGCTGGGAGTGAGAGATCTCCCTAATCCTGGCTGCGTGGCTGCTGAGCCCGGCCGTTGCTTTGTGCTCAGTGAGGATGGGAAGGTTTAATCTGCCTCCCGAGCAGCCTTTGCTCTGCTCCTGCTCTGATCTTTCCTCGCCTCAGCCCCACTGGCTGCGCTGCTTTGGAATGGATTTAATAGCTCGGTTGTTTGGACATGATTAAAAATGGAATGAATGGAGAGAAGCAGTGAGAGGATGAGCAGCTCATGAAAGGGTTTGGGCTAAAAATACCTGGTTTGGCTCGGTGTCACAGAACCATGGAATATCCTGAGCTGGAAGGGATGAAGGATGATCCAGTGCAGCTCCTGACCCTGCACAGACACCCCCAAATCCCACCCTGGGCATCCCTGGCAGCGCTGTCCAAACGCTCCTGGAGCTCTGGCAGCCTCGGGAATGTTCCCATTCCCTGGGGAGCCTGGGCAGTGCCCAGCACCCTCTGGGGGAAGAACCTTTCCCTAAATCCAACCTAAACCTCCCTGGCCCAGCTCCAGCCATTCCCTGGGTCCTGTCCCTGTCACAGGGAGCAGAGATGGAGCTGCCCCTCAGGCTCTTCTTTGCCTTCCTCTCGTTTCCCCTCTGAAGCAGAGCTCCACAGAGCAGAGATTTTACTCTTTTCACGTTAAATCCCACTTCACAGAGGGGCTGTGGAAATCCTTCCTTGCAGTGTGAGCCTCTGAAGGGGCTGAGCTTCCCCCCGTGCTCAGCCTTGGGGGATCTGGAGGGGTCAGAGCGGTTTGATCATGATTTGGTGGGGGTTTAACAGCAAATCTTCAAGGCATGAAGGGATGGGCTGAAGCTGAGAATTGTCCTGCTCTGTGGTGGGCAGGTGAAGGATTTTTAGTCCACTCTGTGGAATAAACAGATTTTGTTCCTTCTCCTGCCTCTCAGCAGCTGGAACATCTGCACAGAGGGTGCAGGGCTGTGGCTGCTCCTCCTGCTCTCCCAAAATTGAAGTAGGGTTTGAATCTCTTTTGCCCTTAGGGAGGGCAGATTTGTGTTGCTGACCAACAGAGTAATTAAAATACCAGCTAAAATCGGGAGTGGATTTGGAAAAATGGAATAGAAGTGGGAATGGGAATTATTTTGAGCTGTTTCTGTTGGATTCTCAGTGGAATTCATCTTTTTTTTTCTCTGTGTTGGAACTGAATGTGGTAATTTTGTGTTACATTTACGCCCCTTTGAGATGGTTTTGCTCAGAGTTGTTTGATCCAAGTCAAACCTTCAGCTTTCAGCTCAGGGATGGGAAATTTAAGCAGCGGTTTTGCCCCAGAATGGAACAAGATTCAGGCCACTTGTGAGACCTTGAGGTATCTGGGGTTTTTGGGTTCAGCCCAGCCCTTCCTCTTCCCACTTGCTCTGTGTCCTTCAAAGCAGATCCGTGTCCTGTTTCCATGACAATGTTTGTACAGTAGATGCCTTGGAGTATGGATATATAGATTTTGCCATTTGTAACATCTCCCTGCATAAATTCCTGCTGTATTTAAGGTCTCCTGGAGCTGTTTGGAACATCTATTCCAAATCAGCGTTTCGGGACAGACACCCAGCTTTGGGTGTGTGTGTCCCAGTGCTGTGTCCAGGGAGAGAGGAGGGAATGAGGTGATTTTCCCCATTTTGCTGCTGAGTAAAAGGGGAGGATGGGAGCACCCCGTGTGTAGTTGGTGTCTCTCCAGGTTTCCCTGCATTCCTGATTCTGTTTCCTTCAGGAGGAAGGGTTTTGGGAGAGCGCTGCCAGCGCTCAGGCCTTCCATCCTGGAGAGGTTCCTGGCTGCACAGGTGGGGGTTGGACATTTCCCCCTCCCTCCCACACCCCTCTGGCAGAGCAGAGGGCTCAGAAGGGGCTGCTGGTGATGGGACGTGGCAGGCAGGAGGCAAATGTCCCTGCGGGGGGATTGGGAATCATCCAGAGCACCTCGGGCACGTCCTGGCTGAGGGAGGCGTGAGTGACACCGTGAAGTGACACCTGTGTGCTCCGAGCCCGTGCTCGGCAGTGACAGCACCGTCGTGCAGTGATCACACAGGGGCACGGCTCCACACACAAGATGGAAAGTGCAAAGCCTTTATTGGGCAGTGAATATTCCCTAAATACCAGCACCCAACAGGATATCCCATCATAGAAACAGGAAAGATGTTCACCTCAGTGTCCCCCAATCACCTGGGGCAGTGCACAGACATTGCCTATTATGGTAACAGGTAAACAATGCCCTGTAAGGTCACAAACTACAATTATCACATCCCATAGGCCCAGCACTGTCCACAAACCCACAATCCTCTCTCAGCCCATCCCCGGTGACCTGGATGCACTCCCAGGGTCACCTCTGGGTCCAAGAAAGAGGCTCTCTCTGCGGCCCTCAGGGCCTGTCTCTCTTCCAGCACACAGTGCACCCCAACACCATCACCTCTGCCTGGAGTTTAGGATGTGCCACCTCTGCCTGGGGTTTGGGAGTTGTCACCTCTGCCTCGGGACAGCACTGTCACCTCTGCCTCAGGTTTGGGGTGTGTCACCTCTGCCTGGGGTTTGGGAAGTGTCACCTCTGCCTGGGATCTGGGATGTGTCACCTCTGCCTGGGGTTTGGGATGTGTCACCTCTGCCTGGGGTTTGGGATGTGCCACCTCTGTCTGGGGTTTGGGATGTGCCACCTCTGTCTGGGGTTTGGGAGGTGTCACTTCTGTCTGGGGTCTGGGATGCTCCTTCAGGTGAGGAGTGTGCACTCAGAGCAGAGCTCACAGCCTCGTGTGGCTGTTCCTGCACTGCCTCTGGAGCTGGGAGCAGGGGATGTTCTCCTGTTCCAGGGACAGAGGGGCACAGGAGCTGTCCCTCGGAGCAGGAGGGTCGATTCCCACCACATCAGGGCATCTCTGCCTGATGGATCTTCAAAATCCCACTGGTTCTGTGGGATCTCTGGGAAGCTGCTTCCCTTCTGCTGCAGATATGTCCACTCTGAACACTCAGATTCCAGGATTTTTGGCTTGTCCTTGTTGGATTAGTCCTGTAGCTGTTTCCTCTCTCCCCTTCCCTGCCTGCCTCAATCTTAGTTGTGCAATTACCCTTTTACTCTCCATTAAATAGGTTGGGATTATCAAAGACAAGACAGGGCAGGTCTGAGCCCCAGCATCCACCATCCACCTTTGAGCCACAGAAATCAGAGTAAGGTTCCTGAAATCAGGATAAATTCTCATCCCTGAATAGATTCAGGCACTGGGGAGATCCCACGTGAGGCTAAAAGAGGTGAGCCCTTCCCAAACGCCGCCTGTGCGAGCAGGGCTGAGCCCTGGGCGTGTTTTTATGACATAATTGGATCACTTGAGCTGTGTTTGCAGTGAAGGGGATGAAATTACCATCTGGAGGTTTGGGGGTTGTGGTTTTTTTTGGATCAGTTATGACCACAAATTAATAATGAGGCTGTAGAGCTGTTGGCAGGTGGTGACCAAGATTGCTGTGGCAGCTCCGTGGGCTGTTTGTGGCACCATCCTTGGGATGGTTTTGGTTCCTGGCTGTTGATATGAGGCTGTGCCAGCTCAGCCTCCTTTGGCTTTGGCTATAAGCTGGTGTCATGTTTTGATACCAGTGGTGGAATATTTCATTTTTCCCTCTTCCCAAGGGCGCTCCCCACAAGCTCTGTGCTCTCACTCGCTGGTTCACGTCCTGCTCTGGGAGGTTGATGTTCTGGGAAGTTTTGCCTACAAAATATTGGCGGTTTTGGGTAGCCAGGCTTCCCAAAGAAGGAACAGAGGAAGATAAACTGTGAGAGGGGCTAAATGAGAAGTGATAAATTCTGAAGGCAGTTGGAAAATGAAAACAAACAAGTTTATCCCTGTTTATTCGTGGGTGTGAGGCAGGCCTTATGGAGTCTGAGAGCAACTGAAGCAAATGGAAGCTGTGAATTCTGGGGGTTTGTGGCCCTGGCTCTGAGGAAGTGGATTATTCATGGTTTCACCTCGGTGGAGCTGAGCTGACTCAGTTTCTTCCCTAGGGAAGAGGGGAGAGCAGGAATGTGCTGTGAGATCCCCACCTGCCCTTCCAAAGGCTCCTGGAAGCCGGGAGTGAGGGGTGGGAGAGAGAGAACGGAGCTCTGTGTGATGCTGGTGTCTGCGGGGACACCCAGGTGACACCTGGAGCACCACCGTGTCCCCAGCCCTGCCCTTCCAGCCCTGCCCATTCCTGAGCAGGGGGCTGCAAGGACCAGGAACGCTGAGTTGTGGTGGCTGCCCTTCCTGTGCTGTGCAATATTTATTAAAACAGATGTAGCTGGCTGCGACTCCCGTTCCTGGGTGAGGAGCCAACTGCCAGAGGAGATCAATGAGCAGATGAACAATGTGGCCTCTAAAGTTGGAAGTGGCTTTTTTCCCCCCAGAACAAAGCGTGTTCCGTGCCCAGGGCTGCTCTCCAGCGAGGAGCAGAGCAGACCAACACTGGCACCCAGTGTCTGCACGGGATCCGTTCAGATTTGGGATCTCGGACTGCAGTAATCACGCAGGGGCACGGCTCCGCACACAAGATGGAAAGTGCAAAGCGTTTATTGCACAGGAAAATATTCCCTAAATACCAGCACCCAACAGGATATCCCATCATAGAAACAGGAAAGATGTTCACCTCAGTGTCCCCCAATCACCTGGGGTATTGCACAGACATTGCCTATTATGGTAACAGGTAAACGATGCCCTATAAGGTCACAAACTACAATTATCACATCTCATAGGCCCAGCACTGTCCACAAACCCACAATCCTCTCTCAGCCCATCCCCGGTGACCTGGATGCACTCCCAGGGTCACCTGTGGGTCCAAGAAAGAGGCTCTCTCTGCGGCCCTCAGGGCCTGTCTCTCTTCCAGCACACAGTGCACCCCAACAATTTGGGATCTCGGGCCTCTTTCCACGCTGAGCCTGGGCTTTCAGGCACGATGCGCAGGATGGAGCGAGGGCCCTGATGTGCCCTGGCAGCTCAGCTCCCCGCGGCTGCCGCTGCCATTCTGCTCTGGTTCGGTGCCTGCTCTGCTCTCCTGGTGCTGAGAACCCGGCTCTGCTGCTGCTCTGAGCTGGGCTCTCGTGCTGCTGGGAGATGCAGGTTCCCATGGAACGCTTAAACCTGGGCTCAGGGAGGGAGAGAGGGAGTGTGAAACCACCCTCCTCCCTGGGGAAAGGTTTTCGAGTCACTCTGCAGCTGCTAAATGCCAGTTCAGTGGAGCCTTTAAACACACACTTAAAGCCGTTCCTGCTCAGCAAAACACTTCACCACCTCCTTTAAATGAAGCTGTGTTCAAGTGTTGAGACGCTGGGAAGCAGCGGGGCTGGAGCGTGTTCAGGGAGATAAACACATCCCTGATGAGGATCCTGATGCATCCCAGGCTGGGGTGGTGGCTGAGGACCTCGGGCTATGGATGGAGCCTGAGCATCGCCAGGGTGAGGTTGTTTGGAGGGGCAGCAAAGGATTCCTGCAGCCAAATTTCCATATTTCCCTCAAGGGCACGGAGTGAGTGCTCAGACACAAGGGAAGGTTCTCAGACTGCCAGAGAGGAGGGTTGGATTAGAGATGAGGAAAAATTCCTCCTTGTGAGGGCTGGGTTGGAATTCCCAGAGAAGCTGTGGATCCCTGGAAGTGTCCAAGGCCAGGCTGGAGCAGCCTGGGATAGTGGAAAGAGTCCCCAGGCAGGGGTGGAATGAGATGAATTTTAAACCCCCTCCCAACCCAAACCATTCCATGATCCTGTGATTTGTGTCTGCGTTCCAGCCAGGCTTCCTCTGCTGTGCTCAGCAAGTGCTGGCCTTTATTCGGAAGCCTGGAGAAGGAGTGGCAGAAAGCCGCAGCTGCCGAGGATGCTCCGCATCCCGCACACACGTGGGATCATCTGTTCCCCAATCTCCCCTGATCTCACTGCTCTCACGCTTCACATCTCGTGCTATTCCTGCAGCGTGATGATTTAATCAAATCCAAGCTCATCTCTCCCAGCCTGTGGGATATCCTTGGAAGTGGCACTGGAGCCGCTCTGGAGTTGCTGTAGCACATTCCAGAAAGGGAAATTGAAAACTGGAGCTGAGTTTCCGAAAGAAAAAGCCCCAGAACTACTCCCACAAACAAGATGGATGAGGAACCATTTGGGTTGCTGTTATCCAAAAGTAACTTCCTGGCTGGTTTTTAGTGAACAGAGAAATATTGGAGGGGGGAAAAAATAGTTTCCATTTAGCTTTATCTCTGGCTGTACTGGAAACAAATCACAGCACAAAAAAAGAGGGATAAAACGAAATGAAAACGATCCCATTTATTTCCTTTGCTGTAGCACACTCTGGACAGTTCTTGTGAAGATTAAAACTCATCTGAACTAAAGCAGATTGCACTAAAACACTGCTGAAAGATCTCAGCCTGTCCTGGAGGATCCCTGGGGTCCTTGGCCCAAAAGTTATGGATGCAGAGTGAGAGGAAATGGGTCTGTGTGGATCTCTCCTCCACTCTCCGTGTTCTCCTCCTCAACTGACTTAATTTTTGAATTGGGATGGAAATCTTAGGGATATTCTCCTTAAAAAATCCATTTTTTCCCTTGAATTTCTAGGATCCAGCGCAGGCTGGCTCAGTAAGAGAACATCTCCCTGCCGTGGCTCTCCTGTTGATTCCCATGGATATCTTGACTTCTGACCCCGCCAAAGATCCAGGGAGAGGCAGGAAAATGCAAAGAAGGGTTAAAGAAATTCTTAAAAAATCCGAGTGGGGATTAATTTGGAGCCGCGTGCGCGGCGCTGGCTGAGCCAAGCGCTCGAGGTCAATGATTTTTTTATTTTGCCTGCTCCGCGCGGCGTCGTTCCGCGGGATTTATAAATTATTGCTGCTGCGAGCGCCTGCTCTGGCAGGGCCTGCCTCGCCTTCCTTTCCCTTTTTTTGGGGGATGAAAATGAGCTGGGAATGCGGAGATGGAACGCACAGCCTCGTATCGTAAAAGTTGCGCTCCTCACTGCTAAGATTTCAAGGTTAGAACGATGTTGGTGTGGAAATCTCTGTCGTAAACCAGCCTGGGTGATTCAAGCCATAAAAAAGCTGCTTTTAGCTATGCAAATTGGGTGATAGAGTGGAGCTGCATGCCCTGAACCCCCGGCTGGCTTCGTATTCCAACAGTATCAACAGAGAAAATGGAGCTGGAGATTAATTGGAATAGGAAACAGGGGAGATTAATTGGAATAGGAAACAGGGAAGGTTTCTCCTCAAGGGGGGTGAGGACGGATTTGGGATAGGTCAAGGAGTTGAAATCTGTGGATGTGGTGAGCAAGGAGAGGAGCAGCTCTTTATTTTTAATTTTCTTGCCTTTTCTTTCCCTGCTGACAGTGAGAGCTTTGGGGGCTCGGGAGAGGCTGATGTGATTAGGCCGAATGCGTTGTGATGGTGGGACTCTGGCCAGGGATGCGTTGAGTCACATCTAATGACTTAAAAACTCCTAATTAATTTCGAATGAACTGGAACAAGGAGGCAAAGCTTGACGAGCACCAGGTTGTGAAAGCTCCTGATGTTGAAAACTCGCACTGGAGCGATCCTGGGGTGAGGAAAGGTGGGAGCAGCCTGGTTAAAAGGAGCGGAAAGAAGTGGATGCGGGAACTAGAGGTGGATGGGATGAAGCTTGTGGTGTGGATCAGCAGTTCTGGGAGCTCTGTGGCAGCTCACACTTCAACAGAGCAGGGAGAAAGGGAGGGAAAAAATGAAATTCAGTGGGTGGGATGGGGCTGCTGGTGCAGGGCAGCGCTTCTGGGAGCTCTGCAGCAGCTCCCGGGAATGGGTGGTGGAGATGCCTCAAATCTCCGGTTTCCATTTCCAATTTGTTCAGTTCGTTTTCAGGGGACACGCTGTGAAATCTGGGAGTCAGGTCTGCTCTGCTCCTCACAGGTCTGGTTCCAGGAGGAAAGGGATAAAAGTGTGGATGAAGGAGGATCCTGGATGGTGCTCCCAGGGGAAGATCTCAAGATCACAGAGAGGTTTGGGTTGGAAGGGACCTTAAACTCATCTCATTGCACCCGCAGTGGGCAGGGACACCTCCCACTGGAATGGAGGGTGAGACACAAATCCCAGGAACACGTGAGGTCCCAGAGGATGGGACTAAAGGCGCCCAGCTGAAAGGGAAGAGAGAAGGAGAACAGCAGACATGTGGAGCAGAAGTTCACTGGAGCAGAGGTTGCTCTTGTGCCCTCCAGGTTCCTTTTTGCTGGAGGAGTGCCTTTGAGGGATGGCTGAAAGCTGCAGGGACGGGGAGAGCTCCAGGTTCCTGGTGGGTTTATCCCTGACTGTTTTCCATGCCCTGGCACGTGATGGTTTCTTGCTGAGAAGGTGCCATTGTGCATCAGGCCATTGTCTCAGGTCACCTCTGTGACAGCCGTGGTGATGCCTTGAGAGGCCTCCTAGGAGCAGAGACTGGACAGGAGGAAGGGAATAAAGGTCGGTATTTATTTGAAAGGCCTTCAAAGGTCCTTGCTGTGAGGTGATTTCAGTGTGATGCCTGAAGCGGCCACCTAAAAACAGAGACTGGACAGGAGGAAGGGAATAAAGGTTGGTGTTTATTTGAAAGGCCTTCAAAGGTACCCCCAGAGGCCACTGCCGAGATGGACCCCGAGATGGACGGCAGCTCACGAGTTCTTCACACTGTTATAGGTTTGGTTCATTTGCATATCAGGGTTAATTCTCCAATTAAAGCTTCGGTTTAATGATGTAGTTTCCCCAAGCTTGCCCTCCGTTTAGAGGCTTTTGGTTTACACTTTTGGGCCCAGGACGGTCTGGGTGTCCTTGGAGAGCAGGCCCGGAGAGGCTTTGTTGTGTCTGCCTGGCAGGAGAGAGCAGAAATGAACAGGCCACAAGAAACTCCAGAGTTACACACTGGGCAGTGCAGGATTTGAAAAATATAAAAGTTAAAACTTGAGGGGCATGAGTGGTGCCCCTCACCAGAGGTTCTGCTCTGCTTCTGAGCCGGCCTTTAACACCCTCAGAGCGGCTCCTCTGCTGGGTCACCTTGGCAGGGAGGTGTCCTGGGACAGTGACATTGGAGGTGCCGCTGCAGCGGGATGATCCCATTTCCTTTCCTCCCTCGTACGATCAGATAAGGCTTTGGCAGCTGTTCAGACCCAGACAAATGAAATAAACTGCTCTGAGTTCATCATGGCAAGGAACAGACTCGGCTCCAAAATGAGTACCGGGGCCTTCCCTTCGTCTGCACAGCTCTGCTCCGTGGCTGCGTTCATTTCCATACAATCGCTGGGAGATATCCTCCTGATTGCCGGGAACAAAGCTCTGACAGGGAAGGGGGAAAAAATCCCTGCTCCTAATCTCCAGTGCAATTGGTAAATGGGGAAGACAAAGCTCTAAGAACATTATTCTGGGCGACGTCTGAGGTAAATAATCCAGGTCTATTAATCCCTGCAGCAATCAGGGCTCTGGCTGGTGGAGGCAGCCAAGGATGAGCAATAATATAATGTAATATTATCTGTGCTCAGGGGTGTTGGAGCAGAATCCCAAATCCATGGAAGCAGCGGCTGCAGCAGCTCAGGGAGTCCCTCAGCAGGGATCCAAAGGCCTGGGGACAGTCAGGGGTTCAAGGGCATCTCCAGAACCTCGGGCCCCTCACAGCCTGCTGTGGGATTGTCAGGGAGGACAGAGCTGGGGGAGGTCCTGCAGCAGCTGAGGGGGCTGGGGGGGCTCAGCCTGGAGGAAAGGAGGCTCAGGGGGCACCTTGGGCCTCTCCACACTCCCTGCCAGGAGGTGCCAGTCTCTTCTCCAGGGGCTAAGGAAAGGAAATGGCCTCAAGGGCAGGTTTGGGTTGGATATTGGGAAAGATTTCCTCACTGAAGAGGCTTGGGAGTGGAGTCGCCAACCCTGGGAGCACTGGAAAAAGTGTGGGTGTGGCACTGAGGACTGGGTTCAGTGGTGACCATGGTGGGAGTGGGCTGAGGGGTGGAATTGGGCACCTTGGAGACTTTTTCCAGCCCAAACGAGGCAGGGATTCTGTGCAGCTCCGATGCTGTGTCCTTGCACTCTGCTCCTCCCCGCTCCAGGGGAAGGGAGAGTTCAGCAGGTCGTGTTTAGGGCTGACCACGTGGATCCCAGAAGGGTTTGGGTGGGAAGGGACCTTAAAGCTGATCCCATCCCACCCCTGCCATGGCAGGGACACCTTCCTCTATCCCAGGGTGCTCCAAGCCCCGTCCAGCCTGGCCTTGGACACTGCCAGGGATGGGAAATCGGAGATTCCCTGGGCACAGATTCTGCACCTCGAGTGAATCCTCCCCTGGGCAGCTCAGCCCAGCTCTGCACGTAACCCCAACCCCTCTGGAATCAAATTCCTCAAATTCCATCTCTCCATGAGCAGGAATTTGAAGATCTCCTTGTCTCCTGCACATTGGTGATTTACAAACCCCAATCCATGTTCCTGCAGTGACCCAGGGCAGTGGGGGGGTTAATCCTGCTCCCCCAAAATCTGCTGTGCCTCCCCTCCTGGAACCAGATCTGGAATGTGCAGGCAGCCCAGTGAAGCAGAATTTTAATCTCAGATCCTGTTTTTCAACTCTGATTTGAAGATCCCATGCAGGTCAGGGCTGTCTGATTCTTCACAGTTCATTAAGCAGAGAGCAGCTCGTGGTGGAGATTGACTTTTAAAAATGATGGATTTTTATTTATAGCGGAGTTGTGCTCATTAATTTTAAAGGATGGAAGCATAAAAGCAGGAATGGGTTCATTTAAACAAAAAAAAAAGTGACATTGGTAATTTAATTAAATTGGGGGTTTGAGGATCGTTACAGAAAATGAAACATTAGTTCTGGGCTGCTTTTCCACCTGTTTGGGTTTGACAGAATTCCCTGCTCCCAGAACCTGCCTGGGCAGGGATACTTCTAGGTGGAAGCAACTGCTGAACTTCCCAGCTCCAGGGGCTTTGTGGGAGGATGTAAATCGTGGGTTTGGGGGGAAGAAATGGTGTCAGGAGTTTGGATCTGCCCCTCTTGCTGTGCAGGGAGGGGCTGGGGGTGGCTGGAGCCCAGGGGCTGGGCTTGGGGACACTCAGGTGTGTGACCAAAGATCAGAGCCACAGCAGGAAAACCCCAAAATCTGCGCTTGGGGACACTCAGGGGTGACCAGAGCTCACAGGTGGAGCAGAAAACCTCAAAAACTGGACTTGGGGACACTCAGGTGTGTGACCAAAGATCAGAGCCACAGCAGGAAAACCCCAAAAACTGGGCTTGGGGACACTCAGGGATGACCAGAGCTCACAGGGACAGCAGAAGACCCCAAAATCTGGGCTCGAGGACACTCAGGGGTGACCAGAGCTCACAGGTGGAGCGGAAAACCCCAAAATCTGGGCTTGGGGACACACAGGGGTGACCAGAGCTCACAGGTGGAGCAGAAAACCCCAAAATCTGTGCTTGGGGACACTCAGGTGTGACCAGAGCTGGGTCTGGGATGCTGTGTGTGACCAAAGCGTGGAAGAACAGTAAAGAACTCCCTGAAAATCCCCAAAACCTGGGCTTGGGGACACTCAGGTGTGACCAGAGCTCAGAGTCACAGCCTAAAAACTCCAAAACCCGACTGAAGCAGCTCAGGAGTGGATCTGAACGTGCCATTAAAACAAATCCCGTTCAGGTGGTGTTTAGGTTGGAAATGGCTTCACCACAAACCCAGCCGGTCGCTCTGGGTGCAGGGAGGTGCTCCAGTGTCCTTTTGGGATTAATCCTTCGTTCCCCTCCTGTCAGGGGTGCAGAGACAGACCAGGAACATCCCAATCCCCATCCCAAAGCGCTGCCCACGGCAGGACTGGGGATTTGTGTCCCGTTTCCGCAGCTGCCCCAGCCCTGGCTGGGTTTTATCCCTCTCCGTGTGTGCCAGGGCATCGTTGTCCTTTCAGTCTCGCCCTTTCCTGCAGTGATCACACAAGGGCATGGACTTCACACACAAGATGGAAAGTGCAAAGCATTTATTGCGCAGTGAATATTCCCTAAATAGCAGCACCCAACAGGATATCCCATCATAGAAACAGGAAAGATGTTCACCTCAGTGTCCCCCAATCACCTGGGGCAGTGCACAGACATTGCCTATTATGGTAACAGGTAAACAATGCCCTGTAAGGTCACAAACTACAATTATCACATCTCATAGGCCCAGCACTGTCCACAAACCCACAATCCTCTCTCAGCCCATCCCCGGTGACCTGGATGCACTCCCAGGGTCCCCTCTGGGTCCAAGGAAGAGGCTCTCTCAGGGCCTGTCTCTCTTCCAGCACACAGTGCACCCCAACACCTTCCCTCTGCTCCTAGAAATCCATCTGCTCCCTTCACACCCTCACAATCTCATTCCCAGGCTCAGCCATCCCCGAGCTGCTCTCCCAGCCCTGACGAAAAGGAGCCGTGACAGGAGATGCTGCACAAGGGCCTGATTTCACTTGGATTAAGTCGTTTTTAGGCCTCCCTGTCTTTTCCCCAGGTTTTACACCGGCCTCTAAAACCCTGATTGGAGCTGAGCTCTTTCGGAGTGGCTCGTGGGAAGCCGTGGGGTTTATTTAGATTCCCTGGGACTGCTGTGCACAGGCGCTGCCTGAGGATATGTTGGCGTTTCAGCTGCAGCTTTCCCGTCTTAGATTGGAGTATCCCACATTTCCCCTGATTTGGTTGGTCTCTGTTTTGCCTTAAGTGGAGCTGCCTCCAGCTGTGTTTCAGTCTGGTTTGATGCAAATCTGGGTTAAACGTGGGGAATTATAAATCTTGGTGAACTGAAACATTGGGGGTTTTTTTGCCAGGCTGTTTTGCTGGGTTTGGGGTGGTTTTGAGGTGTAGAACAGCCCCGCTTGTACTGCAGGGACTGTTGAAAAATGTCATCTCTGGGTTTAATCAAATGGAGCTGAATATGGGATGCAATCAAGTTATATCAAAAAGGGGGAAAGAGGTTTAGTAATTAGGAAGAAATTCCTCCCTGTGAGGGTGGGGAGGGGCTGGGATGGAATTCCCAGGGAAGCTGTGGCTGCCCCTGGATCCCTGGGAGTGTCCAAGGCCGGGCTGGACGTGGCTTGGAGTAGCCTGGGATAGTGGGAGGTAGAATGGGATCATCCTTAAGTTCCTTCCTGTGGTTCAGAAATTGCTCAGACTGGTCAGGGAGGAGAGGATCTTGTTGACTCAGCAGCTTGGGGAGGGATTTTTCCTCCTTTATGTGGACATTTGATAAAAATTGGTATTTAAACGTTGACTCCGAGGGGCCTGCCGAGTTCTGCTACAACACTGGGTAAGTTTTGAGGTCGCTCAGGTCGATTGTTGTGTTTTAAATGATGCTCATTCCACTTTAAGCGAGGATTTACCTCAGCCCTGTGCCAATTCCCCGTCCCTAACCTGCTCCCCCTTGCCTTGCAGCCCTGCCCAGCCACACGTGCGGGAACCCGGGGCGGCTGCGCAACGGGATCCAGCAAGGGACCACCTTCAGCATCGGGGACAGGGTGAGGTTCAGCTGCAACCCCGGCTTCTTCCTGGAGGGCCACGCGCTGCTCACCTGCCAGGCCAGCTCGGGCAACGGGGCCTCCTGGGATTTCCCCCTGCCCGTCTGCAGAGGTAACGGGATCCCCCTCCAAACGGGGTTTAAGGAGCTGTTGGGGTGGGGGGACTGTGTGGGGCTTGGTTTAAACGGGTTGGAGGGTAAACGGGGTGTGGTGGATGTGGTTTGGATTGTGGTTAATCCTTTTTAATGGTTCCTCAAGGCTGCTGGGGGGTTTAAGGAGCTCTTGGGGGTGAGAGGTTAAAAGGGTTGGAGGGTAAACAGGGTGTGGTGGATGTGGTTTGGGTTGTGGTCAATCCTTTTTAATGGTTCCTCAAGGCTGCTGGGGGGTTTAAGGAGCTGTTTGGGATGGGGGGACTTTGTGGGGCTTGGTTTAAACGGACTGGAGGGTAAACAGGGTGTGGTGGATGTGGTTTGGATTGTGGTTAATCCTTTTTAATGGGTTCCTCAAGGCTGCTGGGGGGTTTGGACTGTGTGGGGCTTGGTTTAAAAAGGTTGGAGGGTAAACGGGGTGTGGTGGATGTGGTTTGGGTTGTGGTTAATCCTTTTTAATGGTTCCTCAAGGCTGCTGGGGGGTTTAAGGAGCTCTTGGGGGTGAGAGGTTAAACGGGTTGGAGGGTAAACGGGGTGTGGTGGATGTGGTTTGGATTGTGGTTAATCCTTTTTAATGGTTCCTCAAGGCTGCTGGGGGGTTTAAGGAGCTGTTTGGGGTGGTTTGGACTGTGTGGGGCTTGGTTTAAAAGGGTTGGAGGGTAAACGGGGTGTGGTGGATGTGGTTTGGGTTGTGGTCAATCCTTTTTAATGGTTCCTCAAGGCTGCTGGGGTGTGGGGGATAACGGGAGGGTTAACAGGGTTTGGAGTGTTGGGAATGCTGCACAGCTGCTCTAGCTGCAGTTTCTTGGGCTGAAGTGGGGGAAAAACCAACTTTACAAGTGACAGGACAAGAGAGAATGGCTTTAAACTGAGAGAGAGTAGGTTTACATTAAATACTAGGAAGAAATTCCTCCCTGGGAGGGTGAGGAGGGGCTGGGATGGAATTCCCAGAGAAGTGGCTGCCCCTGGATCCCTGGAAGTGCCCAAGGCCAGGCTGGAGCAACCTGGAACAGTGGGAGGTGTCCCTGCCCGTGGGATGGGGTGAAATGAGATGATCCTTAAGTTCCTTCCCAACCCAAACCATTCCACGATCCCATGGTTATCCAGAAGATCCCCTGCCCACGGCCTGCAGGGTTTCCAGCTCAAACACTGCGAGATGGGACTGGATTTTCTGCTTTCCAGTGTTGGATTCCCTCTCCTGTGGCACATCCCAGGGTGACTGTGCTGCTCTGCTGTGGGAAACGTGGATCCCTGCAGGGCTGGGACGTGCCCTGGGCTGGGGATGCTGTAGGGGAGCTAAAAGCTGCCCTAGGATTGAAAACAATTCCCAACTCCCTGTCAGTTTAGGGGCAGGGAAACTTCAAATTCCTTTATCAGTGCAGAGAGTGCCTTGCTGATTCTGGTCCCACGAGGGCTGGAGGGTCTGTAAATACACCAAAGTCTGTGTTGTTCTACCAGAAACATTTGCTGCTGCTCTTGAAGCCTCTGCCCCTCGATTCTTTGTGCACTTGAGCAGAGCATCTCCTATCGATTCTTTTTATTGACTCTGCCTGTGCAATCAATCAGCACCTCCGAGCTGGGCCGTGAAGCTGCAGCTTCAAGTGAGCAAATGTTGTTTGCTTGGGATGTTTTTAATGCTTTGGATGGGTTACACGGCGAAGGATGCGTGTTGTGCCTCTCAGTGGGGGTTTTTTGGGGCACTTTGCTGCTGTTTCGGGGCCGGGAGAGTTCAGGGAGTGTGAGGAGGGGCTCAGAGTGACTTGAGAGAGGGCTGCTTGTCACTGGTGTTTTTTGTGATCAGTTATGGTGCTTTTCTCTGCTTGTCCTTCAAATTAGGACTGGCTTTGTCACTTTTATAGTAGTTCTTTTTTTTAATTTTACTTTTTGAGTTTCACTGGAGGTGAAAATACTCAGAGAACCAAGGGCTGAAGGATCATTGATTCCAGCTCCTGGCCTTGCACGGACACCCCAAATCCCCCCTTGAGAGCGTTGTCCAAACGCTCCTGGAGCTCTGGCACCTTTGGGAATGTGCCCATTCCTTGGGGAGCCCAGTCAGTGCCCAGCACCCTCTGGGGGAAGAACCTTTCCCTAAATCCATCTCAATATTCCCTCAGGAGGAGCTGCAGCCCCTCTGAGCTCTGCCCTCAATCTCCTCCACTCCAGCTGAACACCCCCAGTGCCCTCAGCTGCCCCTGCTGCCCCTTCACCATTCACATCCCTCCTCTGGACACTCTTAAAAGCAGAAATTCCCTGAAATTCCACCTTGGGAACAGGCAAAGCAGCACCTTGTCAGGAGAAAAGGGAATTCCCTGCCCGGGTGGAGCAGTTCCTGTGCCCTCACAGCATTTCCCTGCTGGCACCTGAGGAAAGCTGAGTCCTCTCCTTGCCCAGCTCCGTTCAGCGTTTGTGGAGGAAGCCCCAGGAAGGGAGGGAGGGAGGGATTAATCCTGACCCCAGGAAGGGAGGGAGGGATTAATCCTGACCCCAGCTGGTGCTGGAGCCCGGGGTTGGCACCGTTTCCACTGCTGAGCTCCCCTCTCCAGCTGGAGGAAAAGCCCCGTTCTGCATTTCCATCCTGAGCTGCCAAACCCTCGTTTGATTTCAACGCTGCCCTTCCAGCCTGGGGTCCAGCACAGGGGCTGGGGGCTCCTGAGCTGCTCCAGGAAGGGGGAAAATCCAGGGAATGGCTCCAAGGGCAGCACAAAATGTGCTTTTCAGCTGCTCTGGTGGAGCTGTGCCTGCAGCTTCCTGGAGGCAGCCACTTCTTTTTTGATGGATTTGGTCCTGATCCTTCAAGACTTCTCCTTGGAAGTTGCACTTGAAGTGTTTTTTGGAAGGCAGGGGGCAGAAATATTCCCCTGGAACACTCAAATCTTGTTCCAGGAGAGCAGAAAGCAGCAAAGCCAGGCTGCAGAGGGTGGGTTTGAAGCCCTGCTGCACTTCCAGCAGCATCAGTGGGCTCCCAGGAGCGTCCCAGTCGTGCTTGGCTGACAAACTGGGGACACACATTTCACGTGGAGCAAGGGGCAGAAGGATTTGCATCCTGCCAAACGGGATTTCCCCTTCTTCTGCAGGGAAAAGGATGATTCCAAAGCTCTTGCCTGAAGGAGGATAAATATATTTAACACATTCAGCTTTCCCTGAGAGCAGCAAGATCTCCGTGGCCTGTGTGGATTGCAGTGGATTCTGTTAAAATTGGCTTATTGGTCACTGGGAAGTTTATTAAATGTATTTGTAGGTGTTACTTCATTTTCTGATGGAAGTTGGAGATGGGATCCTGATAAATTGGGAAGAAAAGTGCTCTCAGGCTGAGCAGCTTAAATCCTGGGGAGCTCT
The DNA here is from genome assembly GCA_014706295.1 of Lycocorax pyrrhopterus obiensis. NCBI lineage: Eukaryota > Metazoa > Chordata > Aves > Passeriformes > Paradisaeidae > Lycocorax > Lycocorax pyrrhopterus. The sequence goes on from JACSVZ010000024.1 coordinate 4,698,229, forward strand.
CTTGGGAACAGACCTGTCCCATGTCACTTTAAAGGACAATGTTTGGTTGGGGGCTCTTCCCTTCCCTCTCCCCTCCTCTCCAGGATAACAGAGAGGAACTGGAGGATTCCACCCCTGATCCAGGGTTTCCTTGTGCTTTTTCCTTCCTGCTTTTCCCCTGCTCTGGGACATTCTTGTCCCTGGATTGGCAGCTTTGCCTCTGCTCTGGTCTGGATGCATTGAAAGAATCGATGAGAAATTCGTGGTGGGAAAGAGGAGGAATGCGGGGCATTTGGGAGGGTTTGCTGGCACAGGAGGATGTTGGAATGCTGGGCCTGCCTCCATCATTCCTCCTGCACAGGAACTGTGTGCATTCCCAACTCAAGGTAATTCTCTGGAATCACAGACCTGGGAATTACAAAGTTTTCTTGTAGAGGACGAGTGCAAACCCAGCGGGAAGGGAAAGGAGCAGGGAATTCCAGCGGGATCGGGAGCAGCTCGGTGGGATGCATGTGCAGAGTTGCACCTCACCAGCACTTTGGGCAGCACAGCTGGGTCAGGATGGATCCTTTCAGCCCGGATCCGTCAGTTCAGGCTCCGTGTGCTGGGTTTGGTCCCTGCTGGCCTGGCAGGAGGGCTGGGAGGGCTGGGATTGCCCCAGGGATGTCACCTGGGCTGGTGTGGAGCAGAACAGCACCTGGGGCAGGGGTTTGGCTGTGGAATTTGGGAATTTGCCTCCAGAACTGGAAGTCCTGACCGGCTGTGAAGCCTGGACTAAGCTGAGGTTTATCCCATCCCTAGAAAATGAGGTTTATCCCATCCCCATGTCGGAAATCCCTGGAGCGCTCTCCTCGTTGCATCCCGTGTGTTTTACACACTTCCTGCCCAATTCTTCTGCTCTGAGGAGTGAAGTGAGGCCATTCCTGCTTTCCTCCACCTCCCCGCCATTCCTTTTAGATCCTCCTTTTATTGCTCTGCCAGCTCCTGCTCAGAAAATCCCGGGAAGCACCTGTGGGAAGCAGGAGATGCAGCCCAGGAGCTGTCACTGCTGGGTTCCTGAACAAGGGGTTAAGTTCCAGCACTCTGATTTTGGCAGCCACAATCATTTCCTTGAGAAATCTCAGCAAGCACAGACATGTGAGGTGGGAGTGTGGGATGCTCCACTCCTTTTCCCATCAGGTTTCTGTTAAATGTGGTGTTTTTACTCCCAAGTCCCGTTGTCCCAATCCTTGGGAATGTTTCTGTGGCTCAGGAAGGTGCTGGGATCTGTGTGAGCTGGGGATCAACCTTTCCCTGCTGTGATGGGAGAGTGTTCACGTGTCTGAAACCCCTCTCAGCCACTGATTTCCTGGGATTTTCCTCCTCCTTGCTGGGCATGGATGGGAGGAAAGTTCCAGGAAAAAACCTCAGAGGATCCTAATCAGGAAGAAGGGACATCAGGAGGAATTTCCTCATGGAAAGGGTGGTGGGGCATTGGAATGGTGGAGTCACATCCCTGGAGGTGTCCAGGGAAGGCCTGGATGTGACACTCAGTGCTCTGGGCTGGGGACAAGGTGAGGGCTGGGTTGGACTCAGTGATCTTGAAGGGCTTTTCCAGCCTCACTGATCCTGGGATTCTGTGATGGAACAGGAAGTTTGGGCAAGAAGAAGTGAGGAAATCGTGTCTGACAGGGAGATGTGCTGGGAACGGGCTCCTCAGGAGAGGTGGGAGCAGCTCTGGCACTGGGGGTGTTTAAAATCAAGCCAACACTTGCCAGGAGCCCCTCCCTGGCTGATCCTGGTGCATTTTGCATCCCTCAACACCTTCACCCTTCAGAGCGGGCAGTGAACCCCCTGTGACCAAAGCAGGGGGGGTTTGGCTCTGAATTCGGGCTCGATCTTTGGGCAGCTCGGGGCTCACCCCTCGCGTTGTGTTGCAGCCGACGACGCCTGCGGAGGGACCCTGCGGGGCCAGAGCGGGATCATCTCCAGCCCCCACTTCCCCCTGGAGTATGGCAACAATGCAGACTGCACCTGGACTATCCTGGCTGAGCCTGGGGACACCATTGCCCTGGTTTTCATGGATTTCCAGCTGGAGGACGGATACGACGTTCTGGAAGTCGCTGGCACAGAGGGATCCTCGCTCTGGTAGGTTCCTGCTGGCATGAATTCCTCGTAGGACGCTTGGGGTGGTGCTCGTGGTGTGTGTGGGCAGAGCCAAACTTCTCGGGGTGGTCAGAGTGAGCGGTTTGTGCCTGAAAGAGGGGAAATTCCTTCCCAGTTATTCCCAGTGGCTTCCTTCTGAAACTCGGGATTTGCTTGGTGAACTCTGCAGTGAGCATTGCTGTAAATCCTGTTCTGTGCAGTGAGTCCGTGGTGTGGCTGCGTGGGAGAAGAAAGAAAGATTTAAAAATAACCCCAAACCAAATCACCTCTGAGAACTCCTCAAACCCTGCCACACTCGAGCCTTGGTTTTGCTGAATTTTCTGATTATTGCTAAACCCGCTGCTAGTGGGGAACTTCTGGAAATGTTTCATCAGATCTGTGTGTCCCTGGGACAGGAGACAGAATTCCAACCCCCCTCTCATCCCAGGGGTTGCCTGGGAAATGCTCTCAGAAATATTGCTTTTATTTGGCATAAAGGCCAATATTTCCAGTGTTTAGGAGCTGCCCCAGTGCTCTGAAGGCAGGAGAAATAAGGAACTGCGGAGGGAATTCGATGTGTTCCTGATGTTGGTTTTACAGCAAAGGTCAGGGTGGAACTGCCCTCAGCTGCAAATGGTTCAAAGTCCTGGCTGGCAGCAAGTGGAAGGTCCTGGGTGTTGGTTTTAAACCCAGCTTCCCCTTGGAAGGGAAGAACGAAGCGTTTGGAATCATCAGGTGTTGCCTGGGGTTATCAGCAGCGAGTTCAAGCGCGATTATTTGTGAGGATCCCGTCGCAAATCCCATTTATTGGAGCGATTTCTCCTCGCTGGCAATGCTGGGGGAACGGGACTGGAGCGTTCAGGATGTATTGATGGGAGGGAAGTTGCCATTTACCACGTACCAATTGTTTACCGTTCCCTGGCCCCCCTGGAAAATTAGATGTTGCTGTTTGATGGGAAAAAAAAAAAAGCCCAGCCTGGTTTTATTAGAACTCATTAATATTTTTGGGCACTGCTGGTTGGTGCTGCAGTGAGCATCACTGAGCTGTGCTGGCTGGGAAGATGGATGGAGCTGGTTAAGAAACATTATTCAGCCTGGAGGTGTTGCCAGAGCAGAGCTGTGTCTTGTCATATCAAAAATAAAACAAAGCCTGGCAGAGGGAAGCTGCTGGGGAAAAAAAAAATAAAATAAAATTAATAAACTCCTCGTAAATACAGCAGGGAAAAAACTTTAAAAACGCCAATTGTAGGGAGTGAAAGCCTGGCTTTGAGCTGAGCCTGTAGCGCACGCACAGTCCTTAAAACTGAGATTAGAGCCGGGTTTAAGGGCGCTGAGTTTTACAGGTGTCGCTTTGGGGGATTGTCAGAGGGAATAATGATGGATTCGCATCCCTGCTCCCTCTCCAGGTGTCCCTGTGCTGCACCCCTGACTCTCCCTCTCCTCCCAGCGCCTTTCCCTGGATGAGCTCAGCCCTCGTTGGGATCCCCTGGCAGCCCCCTCAGTGAGCCCAGCACGTGCAGGAATCCCCCCCTGGGAGAAGCTGTTCCTGCTTTTTTGGGGTGCATCCCTGAATTCCACATCCACAGGAGCCAGCCACACCCCCAGCCCGTTCCAGGGCACCTCATTGAGCATTCCTGAAGGGAACTTTGCAGTCCCACCGGTGGAATTGCAAAGAAGCCTTGGTTGGAATTTCATCTCTCCGAGCTGGCCCGGTAATTAAATTCAGATGAGTCAGTTCTCAATAATTTTTGCCCGTAGGGGGAAAAAAACCTGGCGCTCCTATCTCATCTTCACCCATGCTGGTGTGATTCAGCAGGAAAACAGAGCTCAAACCCCTTTTTTCCCCTTCTGCCTGTGAAAAAAACGGTTTTAATTATTGCTAATAGGGCAGAGGGACCTGCAGCCAGTTCTCTGGGAGTCTCTCGCAGCTGAATGTTTCGTTTTCCGAGCATTCTGAGTGGTTTTGGTCAGGGCCGGGGCTGGGCACAAACAAATAAAATTCAATTTCATCAGGAGGATAATTCCTGTGAGTTGCCAAGCTATGGAATGGGGTCTAATGATGGTATTTATGAACCCATTAACTCAGCACTTCAAGTAACCTTGACTTGACCTGCTCTTACAAAAACCTGCATTACCATTCACCCTCCCGGCTTTAAAAATGGATTTTTTTGGGGTTTTATTTATGAGCCAGCTTGCTCAAAGTGCCTTCCCATTGATCCCACGGCCTGGAGAATCCTGAGCTGGGTTTCCTTTGCTCCCCAACCTGTTGGATGTGAATCCTGCAGGAAGAATTCTGAGGGAAAGGGCCCTGCAGGGCTGTGCCAGGCAGAGCAGCGGGGGCGGAGGAGCTGTTTGAGGCAGATTAATAAAATCACACATTTACAGCTCTCTCAGCTGCTCCCACGGCTCTGTCGGGGCACCCTGGGCCCAGATTGCCTTGACAGGTGAGGAATAAAATCCTGCTGAGCGGGGAGCAGGAGGGGGAAGGAGCAGGGTGGGATGGGCCTGGTGGATGGGGAAGGGCGAGCCGGGGTCTCCAGGCTGGGAGGTGAAGTGGGAAGCACGGCAGGAGCTGCCGTGTTCTCCTTTGGGCCATCCAGGTGTGATCCTGTCCTGTCCCCAGGCTGTGGAATGCACCTGCTCCAGCGGGAACAAGATGATCTTTGGGGTCCCTTCCAACCCAGGCCACTCTGGGATTCTGGGATTCTCTGGTGTCCTCACCCCCAGACTTCTTCTTGTCTCCCAGACTTGGGGTTCTCTTCCCTTCCCTTTGTCCCTGAGAGATCTGGCAGGATTAATGCAATTCCTCCCTCCAAACCCAGGGAAAAGAAGAAAATCCCCCAGAGCAGCTCGAGTCCTTCCAGGGAAGGTGTGCTTTGTGTCGGGATCTGCTGGAGCTGGGAATTCCCGCTGCTGAGGCTGTCGGGAGTTGCTGCTGCTGCTCCCTGGTTTGTGGCACCTGCTCCAAGCCTCACACCCCAAAACCTGTCAGGCTGAGCACCCAAACACCCCAAAATGCGTGATGTGTGCAGCCCCCAGGCTGGCCCTGGTGGCCCTGGTGGCCCAGCCTCGTGTGCCCTTCCAAGGCTCCCCAGCCTGCGGAGGTTGGGCCTTACCCCGAATCCTGGGCTGGGCTCCTGCTGCTGCTGTGGGAGTGCTCCGAGGGGCTCTGGGGTGCCTGAGGGACAGCGTGGGGCAGCAGGAGTTGGGCTCCTGCAGCTCGGCACTGGTGGCTGCACTCCTGTCACACCTGTACCTGTGTCACTCCTGTACCTGTGTCACTCCTGTCACACCTGTACCTGTCACACCTGTGCCTGTCACTCCTGTCACACCTGTGCCTGTCACTCCTGTCTGTGTCACACCTGTACCTGTCACGCCTGTCACTCCTGTCACACCTGTGTCACACCTGTCACACCTGTACCTGTCACACCTGTACCTGTCACACCTGTACCTGTCACTCCTGTCACACCTGTGCCTGTCACACCTGTCCCTGTCACACCTGTACCTGTCACTCCTGTCACACCTGTACCTGTCACGTCTGTCACACCTGTCACACCTGTACCTGTCACACCTGTACCTGTGTCACACTTGTCACACCTGTGGCTGTGTCACACCTGTCACACCTGTACCTGTGTCACATCTGTCACACCTGTACTCTCACCCCTGTGTCCTCTGCCACCCCTGTGTCACCCCTGTACCTTCTGCTGCCTGTACTCTGTCACCCCTGTGCCCTCTGTCACACCTGGACCCTTCTGTCCCCCCTGCCACCCCTGTACCTATCACACCTGTACCCCCTGAAATCCCTTTGCCACACCTGTACCCTTTGTCACTCATCTGTCACCTCTGTCACCCGTGTCCCTGTGTCACCCCTGTCCCTGTGTCACCCCGTGTCACCCCTCTGTCCACCCCTCTGTCGTTCCTGTGTCACCCCTGTCCCTGTGTCACCCCTGTGTCCCTGTGTCACCCCTGTGCCACCCCTCTGTCACCCCTGTGTCACCCCCGTGTCACCCCTGTGTCACCCCTGTGTCATTCCTGTGTCACCCCTGTCCCTGTGTCACCCCTGTGTCACCCCTGTGTCACCCCTGTGTCCCTCCACCATCCCCGTGTCCCCCGTGGGCTCGGGGAAGGCTGGGATGTGCTGGGCAGCCCTGGCTGAGCTCTGGGCTCCCCTCGGGGTAACTCCACGGTAAAAGTTTGCTCTGCCTGGGCAGGGACAGACCCAGATTTCCCCGGTTGGGTTTATTGGCTGCATTCTAACAAATGATGAAACCACAGAAAATCTGTCTGTCCTGTCTGTCTGTCCATCCTGTCTGTCATTTGTTTGGATCTCACGGAGCTCGTCTGGGATCTGGGTCTAAACTTAGGCACAGAATAAATCACCGAGCTGCTGCTGCTGCTGCTGCCAGAGGAGGTGTGGGAATGACTCAGAATCCAGCTTTTAGCCAGGGTTTGGCTGAGCCCCGGTGTCTGTGGGGATAACTCGGGGGTCCAGCGCAGCAGGGACAGGCAGGACAGGGGAGAGGCGGCACCTTGTGCAGAGCAGAGCTCCTCTGGAGCAGGGAATTGCGGCGTGGTGGAAGTTCAGGAAGGCAGCCCAAGGTCTGCCACACCAAGTTTGGGTTGTGCGGTGGGGTTGGAGCAGGAGGGAGTGACAGGAAGGTGCTGCCACCACCTTTTCCCCCAGAACGAGAGCTGGCAATTCCAGGGCTGTTTGTCCCAGCCCTGGCACCCTTTGGAAACCCCTGCTCCTGCCGAATGAATCAGTTCCATGGGATAAAACCCTGGAGTCCCTTGCTGGTCTGACTCTGACAGACTGTCTGGGGCATTCTGGGGTTTCAGGAGATGTTTCTGCTTTTCAGATGGGAAGTTTACTTTTAGGATGGACATGGTTTCTTTAATAACGAGGCTTTCCAGCTCTTTGAGATCCCTGTTGTGTTTTGTGTGGGTGGGAGGGACTGGGATTTTCGCTGGGAATTGTGCTGCTGTTGCTGCTTTCTCCTGGTGTCGTGGGCTTCAGATCACAGAACGCTCCGAGCCTTTTTGGGTTTATTTTGGGAGAGTTGCATCAGCTGTCACATTGCCCCGAGCGCCTCCCACTCCTTGAGCCTTCCCTTGTCATTCCCCCCTGGGAACCAGTTTCTGCTCCTTGATTCTCTGCTGATGATGCCGTGCTCAGGGACTGCGGTGGGAGAAGCAGGGCTGCGAGCAAGGAACGGCCGAATCCACCGACTTTGTTCCTGGCTGAGTTCAGTTCCTCCCCCTCAGTGCCTCGTCTTCATTTTGCCTCTCCAGCCTTGGCGCTGCGTTTTCCTCCCTTGCACAAAAGCTTTTCTTCTTCGTTTTTCATTTAATTTGAGCAGAATTCCTTTTGGCTTTGTCCCGGGATTCCCTGGAAAAGGAACCTGCCCCAGCATATGCATGGGAATTACTTCACACATTTCCAGCACAGCTGTGCCAGCTGTGAAGGCAGCACAGGCCCCTCACTGTGCTCCAGATGTTGGGCAGGGGGTGAAAACAGAAGTGCCCATGCACCAGGTGAGCCTGGGAGAACCAAGGAATTCCAGGTTCCTCTGGTAGATTTTATTTTCCTTTCTGGAGCTGAGCTGGGAGACCCCTTGGAGCTGTCAGCCCTTTCTGGAGGGACTTTTCTGAAATTCTCTCATTTCCTGAGACCCTTTGGGGCCATCAGAAGAACAAGCTCTTCTGATGTTGTCTCTTGTTTTCCTGTTCCTGAGACCCCTTGGGGCCATCAGCCCTTTCTGGAGAGACTTTTCTGAAATTCTCTCATTTCCTGAGACCCCTTGGGGCCATCAGCTCTTCCTGGAGCAGCATTTCTGAAATTCTGTCTTTGTTTTCCTGTTCCTGAGACCACTTGGGGCCATCGGCCCTTTCTGGTGCAGCATTTCTGAAATTCTCTCATTTCCTGAGACCCTTTAGGGCCATCAGCCTTTCCTGGAGGAACTCTTCTGATGTTATCTCTTGCTTTCTTGTTCCTGAGATCCCTTGGAGCCTCAGCCCTTCCTGGAGCAGCATTCCTGAAGTTTTCTCTTTTTTCCTGAGAACCCTTGGAGCCATCAGCCTTTTCTGGAGCAGCATTCCTGAAATTCTCTCATTTCCTGAGACCCTTTAGGGCCATCAGCCTTTCCTGGAGGAACTCTTCTGATGTTATCTCTTGTTTTCTTGTTCCTGAGATCCCTTGGAGCCTCAGCCCTTCCTGGAGCAGCATTCCTGAAGTTTTCTCTTTTTTCCTGAGAACCCTTGGAGCCATCAGCCTTTTCTGGAGCAGCATTCCTGAAATTCTCTCATTTCCTGAGACCCTTTAGGGCCATCAGCCTTTCCTGGAGGAACTCTTCTGATGTTATCTCTTGTTTTCTTGTTCCTGAGATCCCTTGGAGCCTCAGCCCTTCCTGGAGCAGCATTCCTGAAGTTCTCTCTTTTTTCCTGAGACCCCTTGGGGCCATCAGCCCTTTCTGGAGGGGCATTTCTGAAGGTCTCTCTTATTTTCCTGTTCCTGAAAACCCTTGGAGCCTCAGCCCTTTCTAGAGCAGCATTCCTGAAGTCCTCTCTTTTTTCCTGAGACCCCTTGGAGCCATCAGCCCTTTCTGGAGCAGCATTCCTGAAGTTCTCTCATTCCCACGTTCTCTCCTTTCCCTGTTCCTGCAGAGAGCCGAGTTTGGGGAAGGTTTTTGAAGGAACCATCAGCGTTTCAGCAGCTCCTCTGCGCTCCCTTTTCTCGTCACCACGTGCAGCTGACCCTCCCCTCCCCACCACCCGAATCCATCTCTTGAGTGGTTCCCAATAGTCATTAAAGCTCTGGGATGCTCCGGGATCCCTGTTGGGGTGCACTGTGTGCTGGAAGAGAGACAGGCCCTGAGGGCCGCAGAGAGAGCCTCTTTCTTGGACCCAGAGGTGACCCTGGGAGTGCATCCAGGGCACCGGGGATGGGCTGAGAGAGGATTGTGGGTTTGTGGGCAGTGCTGGGCCTATGAGATGTGATAATTGTAGTTTGTGACCTTACAGGGCATTGTTTACCTGTTACCATAATAGGCAATGTCTGTGCACTGCCCCAGGTGATTGGGGGACACTGAGGTGAACATCTTTCCTGTTTCTATGATGGGATATCCTGTTGGGTGCTGGTATTTAGGGAATATTCACTGTGCAATAAGCGCTTTGCACTTTCCATCCTGTGTGTGGAGTCCATGCCCCTGTGTGATTACTGCAGTCCCCTCTGGATGCCGCTCACCCCGTCCCTCTGGCCAGCCCCGCTCTGTTCCCGCGCCTTGTGCTCTCAGAGCTGCGGGTGCTGGGGGTCACAGCTTCACGTGGTGCCTGGTGAGAAACTCCCCAGCACGGGCTCCTCATGAACCAGCCCCTTCTCTTTATATCAAAGCAGCTTCTGATCCTGCCGTGGCGGCCTCGCAGCTTTCAGCTCCCCGTTTTCATCTCGGCGCTGCCTGTGATGTCCGTGGAAAGGCTCTGGCTCCGGAGGGTCTGTGAGCCAGGATTGTGGGGCTTGGAATGTGGTTTTGGGGCTGCTCCTGCTGCTGCTCCCTGTGCAGCTTTCTGGGATAACCCTGCAGGATCCTGCAGACTTTTCCCCAGCACCCCAGGGTGGGTGGGAGCCGAGGAGGGTCCCTCTCTCTCTCCCCGCTGTGCCTCCCCAGCAGCTGCTGTTCCTCGCAGGGATTCTGAAAAGCAGATTGCTTCCAGGGATTCTCATCTCACACTTGCCACTCTCGGGCAGAATTTTTCCAGGCTGTAATTACTTTTATTTGCAAGCTGACAAGAATTATCCTGCCCTGGGCGCGCACGAGGCTGGAGCTGGGAAGGGTTTTGTGTGTCTTGAAAGAGCTTCTTTCATCACCAGTTAAAATCCAGAAAAATGGGAAAGTTTCCTTTCCCTGTGCAGCAATTTGAGCTTCCTCCTTGCAGGAACTCCTGGATGCTTTATCTGGAATATTCAGATGTTTTTCTTTTTCCGTGGGACTGGGAAACGTGGATGAAGTGGCTGTTGAAATCCCTGTTTAAATGTCAGTTACATCTTCTTTGGGGATCTGGAAAATCAACTTCCTTATTTAATTCCGTCGTTTTCCTTCCCAAAGCGTTTATGAGCTTTTAATTGGAAACGAATCCCACAAAGGCTTCAAAGCCCTAAAACTTTGCTTTAGTAGGGAAGAGTCTTCCTGCCAAATCCCCTTCTCTCTTGGAAGGTGTCTTCCCTGCGGAGAACATTCTGGAGAAGCTGGAGCCAGAGCAGTTCCAGTTCCTGGGAGCAGTGGAGGTCCCGTGGTGGGCAACTCCCAGCCTTTGGAATTCCTGCCCTCCAGGCCTTATTGAATATGGATTTTCTGTGTGCAGAGCAGGAATTTGTAGGTCAGGGAGCTGTTTCTCCCTGCTGGAGCCCTGGATTATTCTGGGAGGCAGAGCTGATGGCTTCCCAAGGGAATTCCAGCCATCCCTGAGCATCCTCGGTGCTGTTGGGAAGTTCAGGGATTGGGAATGCTTTGGACAGAGAAGTTCCTGCAGGGTGCTGCTGCCACAGTGTCCCAGAGCTCCCAGCACTGCAGAAATCACTGGGAAATGCTGGAAGGAAGGGTAAGATGGGATATGGAGGTGTTCCATAGTTTTTTACATGTTCCTGGAGGGAAGGGAAGGTTTCAGCTCCTTCCCGAAGTCATGGCTGAACCTGGAGCCAGCAGAACCCACTTTTCCCTGCCATTCCTTCTCCTGGGAAGCATCTGCTTCCCAAATCCTGCCCTGGAACGTGGCAGGGAGAGAGAAACTCCCGTGGCAGGGGACCCATGAGCTCTCCCCCTCACGTTCCATCCAATCAAACAGGATCAGATCCCATTCCCACTCTTACTTTTCCAGGCATTCATGCGATGAATTCCATTTGCTGCACAGTGGAAAGCTTTTAATGAATATTCAGACTGGCAAGAAGATGCTTTTAGGCTGAACATGACCCTGGTAATGGTTTAATTGCCCTTTTTATCCCAAGTTGTCCCTTCTTTGTTGTTTGGTCACCTCAGGGGCAAAGATCCCCACTGCTGTGTGCTCCTGCATCCCAAAGGATGAGGTGTTGGCAGGGAAAAAACATCCCTGAAGGTCATTAATTCTTAATTTCTTCCTGGGCTTGTCCTGCAAACACGTCGGAAGAGTAAAAAATCGAGGTTTTTGCAGGAGCCCTCAAGACCTGTAATCTGAAGAGAGGTGTTTTTGAGGCTGAGACTTGTGGACACTGAAAAGCTTTAGCAGAGAGATTTTCCGGCTTTCTGCAGCATTTTGTGAGAGTTCTGTCTTTCCCATGCAAGCAAGACAAAACAATGTTACCGATTTGTAAACTTCTTGCAGGTGCGGATTATTTGGCAGAATTGTTATGGTTCTGACTGGAAAAACACTCAGAGCTGTGTGTCTTAGAACTTGACCAATCCCCTTAGGGGGTGGATGGCAAAAACCAATTACCTTATGCCACTTAATACACTTTGTGAACTAACACATAAAAGCCTTCTGAGAATTCATTAAATCACCATCCATTGATCCCTGAGCCTGGACTTTGTGTCGTTTCTCTACTCATCAGTGGGGAAAACAGCGACAGAGACTGAGTCTGGCTGGCTGGAAAGCTGAGAAAAATCCTGGAACCTCCTTCAGGATGTGACCCAAACTCCAGGCTGTAAAGCAGTGACTAACACCCAGCTTAGGCAGGGGAAGGAGGCTCGCAGTGAGTGCAGGGGATGTTTCGGGCTGTAAAAAGCTGGAAATTCGGGATGCTCTTTGAAACCCCGTGTCTTCCTCTGCTGTCACAGCAGAACACTGATTTCTCCCGGCTGCAGCAAGGATTTGGACACACGTTGGTGGGAAAGATCAGTGCCTTCCCTCCGAGGTGCCCACAGCTGTCTCTGCCTTCCCGCTGCGTTTCCCCGTGTTCACACACCCATTCCTGTCATTCTCGGGAGGCTCCGGCGCCGCTGGCTGTGGCAGTGCCTGAGTGGGGAGGTCTCCCTTTGCACAGGGATCCAGCTCGCTCGGGGAGCTGCGTTTTGGTGTCAGGATGTGTCTGCCAGAGCTGATAACAGTCGTGTTCTACACCGCTCCTTATCAGCAGCTTCAAAGGGAGCTGCTTTCAAAGGCCTCTCCCTGCCGGGCTTTCTCCGGGCCCCACTCAGGGATGTTTTTCTCCTATTTACAAGTTGTTCCGAGGATGGAATCACTTCGTTTTCAGATGTCAGCTGCCTCACAAAATCTGGTTTAAACGAAGCTCTTTGCCTGGCTGGGTTTCCCTGGCTGGGTTCGCCGCTCCCGGATCCCAGCGCGCGACCCTTCCCTGGGCTCGCTTTCCCTCGCTCCCTGGAGGTGGGAACCACCACTGATGGACCCATTCCGAGCTGAATCCATCCCTCTGCTGTTAAAATGATTTTTTGGGGGGATGTCTGGGCCTCAGGGGAGGAGAATGTCAGCGTTTCAAAGAGCAGGGAAACACTGACGTGTGTTGGTGCAGTTCCTCTTGATAGGGCAAAGGAAGCAAAGTGTGGCCACAGCTTGGAAAAACTCCTGAAGTTTAGAATTGGAATGGTGTTTTCAGAGCTGTTTTTTGTTAATCTTGGTGTGTTTTCAGAGCTGGATTGTTGGATTTGTTACTCCTGTGGTGTTTCCAGAGCTGGGCTGTTGTGTTTGATACTCCTGTGGTGTTTTCAGAGCTGGGTTGTTGGATTTGTTACTCCTGTGGTGTTTCCAGAGCTGGGCTGTTGTGTTTGTTACTCCCGTGGTGTTTTCAGAGCTGGTATTTGTTACTCCTGTGGTGTTTCCAGAGCTGGGCTGTTGTGTTTGATACTCCTGTGGTGTTTTCAGAGCTGGGTTGTTGGATTTGTTACTCCTGTGGTGTTTCCAGAGCTGGGCTGTTGTGTTTGTTACTCCTGTGGTGTTTCCAGAGCTGGGCTGTTGTGTTTGTTACTCCCGTGGTGTTTTCAGAGCTGGTATTTGTTACTCCTGTGGTGTTTCCAGAGCTGGGCTGTTGTGTTTGTTACTCCTGCGGTGTTTTCAGAGCTGGTATTTTTTAACCCTGTTGAGTTTTCACAGCAGTCTGTGGTATTTGTTCATCCTGACATCTCCATAAATACCTGGGATCTCTGTGTCTTGGCACATCTGGAGTACAAACCTGTATCTATCAATTATTTAGCCAAACTCCTCAATTTTCCAGCTCTAGTCCAGGCCTGGGGTCTCTTGTCCTTGAGTCCCAACCCTGCAGTTCATGTGGCAAAAGCTGACCCCTGCTCCTGTTGTTGGCTTTGCTGCAGCTGCTTTAAAAGCTAAAGATGCCCTGGCAGGGATCAGTGGGATGAGGAGGGAAGTTCAGGGTCTGTTTCCCATCCTGGATCCGTGAGCTGTTCACGGGGGAGCTGCTGGATTCCTGAAGGGAGAGGGAATTTCCTTTCAGCACTTTGGGATTGTGTAATGCAGCCTCACCCGAGCAGGGTCAGCTCTGAGGGGTGAAACCCCAGCCGAGCGTCCCTGGGGGCAGATTTTCCTTTCGAGGGCTTGCTGTGTCCTTAAGGAATTAGTCCAAAACCTGAGAATGAGCTGTCAGGCAGGAATGGGAGGGATTTCTGTGATAATCATGAATTCCACAAGCTTCAAAATGCAGTGGTTTCCTGCCTGCCCTGGGAGCTGCCACCGCTGTTGGCTCCTGGCACGGGGACGGTTTTGTCTCCCAGACTGAAATCTGGTCCCATCAGCTGTTAAATGCAGGCACTTAAGCCAAGGATCTGAGCTCAGATCAGGCTGCCCAAAGCCCAGATGGAGGCAGCTCCTGGGGCTGGATCCAAGGAATTGCTGAATTTTGCTCCTTGGCACAGTTCTGGTCTGTCCTGGCAGGTCGGGATCTCTTCAGCTCCTGCTGGGCCTGGCTCTGACACTCTTGGCTGTTTTTCAGCAGGGATTGGTTGATTTTTGCCTCCCAGGGACCTTTCTTGTGGCTGGCTTTGGAGTGGGGATCAGGAAGATGCTCGAGGCATCAGTAAATATTGGAGGATTAGGAATAAACAAAATGCTGTTGACAATTCATGTCTAAGGCCTGCTTTCCTGGCTGGAATTCCCACAGAATCATGGAGTGGTTTGGGTTGGAAGGGAGCTTAAAACTCATCCAGTTCCACCCCCTGCCATGGGTAGAGACACCTTCCACTGTCCCAGGCTGCTCCAAGCCCCGTCCAGCCTGGCCTTGGACACTGCCAGGGATCCAGGGGCAGCCACAGCTGCTCTGGGCACCCTGTGCCAGGGCCTCCCCACCCTCACAGGGAGGAATTCCTTCCCATTATTCCCTCCTGAGTCCATTTCTCCATCTGTAAAAGAGCAGCAATACCTGAATCTGTAAAGTTCTGGAATACCGGGAGAGTTTGGGTTGGAAGGCAGCTCCAAGCCCATCCATTCCCATCCCATCCAACCCTTCCACTGTCCCAGGTTGCTCCAAGCCCCGTCCAGCCTGGCCCGGGACATTTCCAGGGCTGGAACATCCACAGCTTCTCTGGAAAATCCAATAATCTGTTACAAAACCTGAAAGCTCCATCAGCCCTCTCCATGCTTTTAAAACAGTCCCGTTCCTTTCATAATTCCCAGTTGGAGCACAGGGGGAATTCCCATCTCTTCCTGCTCTCCTTTATCCCTTTGTCTTTCTCCCACTCTTTCTAAATTAATTTTATAATCATCCTTTAAATGATGGAGCAGCTCAAATTAGCTCTTTTAGCTGGAATTACCTGCATTAAAGATCTCCCTTAAAAAAGAAAGGCATAAAGGTAATTAATAGCTTCAATTATTATAATGGGGCTTAGCTTGTGCTTTTTCTCTTAGAAAAACCTGGTTTTGATAAGTCAGCTGTTCTTAAAAGGGGAAAAAAAATAACAGAAGTGCTTCAGGCTGGAAGTTGGCACGAAGGAATTTGGAAATCAGGTTGTTCCCTGTGTAATGTGAGAGAATAAATTCCTCCCATTGATCCTGGAGCAGTGCCCTGTGCTCCCAACAGCCCGGTGGGAAAGGGAGTGTTCAGAGAGGATTCGGGTTTTTTTGCCCGTTTTTTTGCTTTGTGTGAGTTTGAAAACCAAAGGATATTTGTTCAAAGCCACCCTGGAATTTCTGGAGCCTGGAAGTGAATCAAAGGCAAGGGGAAGCGAGAGGGAAATCTTAAAAGGGGTTTCAGAGCTGCTCTGTGATGGATGAGGGGGAGGCTGGGGGTGGCAGAGCTGATCTGGGGAGTGGGGCAGGGCCCGGGAGATGGAACAGGGAGCGGGGCCAGGAGCTGCTCCCAGCTCCCCTCGGCCCTGGCACTCGGGGAACTGCCCCAGGGAGGGATCCCAGGCAGGGATGGGCGGGAGGGGACCTGGGAGTGCCCAGGGCTCCTGGCTGCTCCTTTGGATTTGCTGCTGCTGCTGCTGGGCAGGTGGGTGCTGGGCAGGTGTGTCCCGTGCCCAGGTGGGTGCTGGGCAGGTGGGTGCTGTGCCCAGGTAGGCGCCATGCCCAGGTGGGTGCTGCTCTCATGTGGGTGCTGTGCCCAGGTAGATGCCATGCCCAGCTGGGTGCTGCTCTCAGGTGGGTGCTGTGCCAGGTGGATCCTGTATCCAGGTGGGTGCTGTGCCCAGGTAGATGCCATGCCCAGGTGGGTGCAGCGTCCACTTGGGTGCTGTGCCCAGGTGGGTGCTGTGCCCAGGTAGATGCTGGCCCAGGTGAATGCTGTATCCAGGTGGGTGCTGTGCCCAGGTGGGTGCTGTGCCAGGTAAATCCTGTATCCAAGTGTGTTCTGTGCCCAGGTGGGTGCTGTGCTAGGTGTGTCCTGTGTCCAGGTAGATTTTGTGTCCTGTGCCCAGGTGTGTTCTGTGCCAGGTGGGTGCTGTACCCCAGGTGGGTGCTGTGTCCTGTGCCCAGCTGTGTTCTGTGCCCGGCTGTGTTCTGTGCCAGGTGGGTGCTGTGCAAGGTAAATCCTGTATCCACGTGTGTTCTGTGCCAGCTGGGTGCTGTGTCCTGTGCCCAGCTCGGTGCTGTGCCCAGGTGGGTGCTGTGTCCTGTGCCCCAGCTGGGTGCTGTGTCCTGTGCCCAGCTGGGTGCTGTGTTCCGTGCCCAGCTGGGTGCTGTGTTCCGTGCCCCAGGTGGGTGCTGTGTTCTGTGCCCAGCTGGGTGCTGTGTTCTGTGCCCAGGTGGGTGCTGTGTTCCGTGCCCAGCTGTGTTCCGTGCCCAGGTGGGTGCTGTGTCCTGTGCCCAGCTGGGTGCTGTGTTCCGTGCCCAGGTGGGTGCTGTGTCCTGTGCCCAGGTGGGTGCTGTGTTCCGTGCCCAGCTGTGTTCCGTGCCCAGGTGGGTGCTGTGTTCCATGCCCCGGCTGGGTGCTGTGTTCTGTGCCCCGGCTGGGTGCTGTGTTCCGTGCCCAGCTGGGTGCTGTGTTCCGTGCCCAGCTGGGTGCTGTGTCCTGTGCCCCAGCTGGGTGCTGTGTCCTGTGCCCAGCTGGGTGCTGTGTTCTGTGCCCCAGCTGGGTGCTGTGTCCTGTGCCCCAGGTGGGTGCTGTGTTCCATGCCCCGGTGGGTGCTGTGTTCTGTGCCCAGCTGGGTGCTGTGTTCTGTGCCCAGCTGGGTGCTGTGTCCTGTGCCCAGGTGGGTGCTGTGTTCCATGCCCAGGTGGGTGCTGTGTTCTGTGCCCAGGTGGGTGCTGTGTTCCATGCCCCAGGTGGGTGCTGTGTTCTGTGCCCAGGTGGGTGCTGTGTTCCGTGCCCAGCTGGGTGCCCACACCCGCTGTTGGTGCTGCCAGTTCTGCTGTCCCAGTGCAAACTGGAATGTTCCCAGTGAAACCTCCCTGGCTTTGCCGTTTCCTGCTTGTGAGCGGTGCCAGAAGCGCCAGGATCCCTGTTCCAGCCCAACCCCTTTGGGGATTTGGGGAGGCTCCCTGATTCCTTGAGGGTGAGCTGTGCTTGGGAAGTGGCTCCTGATTCCAGGGAATCGCCCTGGACTGGGCAGCTCTCCCCGGTTTGATGTGCACAGGCTGAGGGAAGCTCAGGAAAAATCTGCTGCTCTTTTTAAACTCGGCTTTTCACCCTCTGAAATTTCCCCCTCTGATTGGAGCCTCATCTCCAGTTTAAGAGAGGAAAAGCTCCTGAGTGTGATGGCTGCACTTGATCATCTTAAAAGTCTTTTCCAGCCTTGCCAATTCCATGATCTGTGTTGCCACATTGCCCCAAAAACCCGTTTAAAGGCAGAAACTGGAGCAGGAGGGGTTGTGCTCAATATCTGCCCCCCTCAGAAACTCGGAGCAGAACAATCTCAGTGATTGGCATTTAGAACATTCTGTCATTGATTATTTTTTCTCTCCGGCTTTTAAGGAACTGTAGATTCTTCAGCCTGAAATTAATATATCGGAATTTCTGTGGGCAGAATAAAACCCTCATTAAATTTTGCAACGTATCAAACAGCTTGCAATTAAAATTCATTCTGAGGCGAGTTAGCAGAAGTTTTGTTAATGTTTAGCATCTTTATGGGTGTCATTCTTTGGAAATTTGGACTAATTGAGTCCGAAGGGACAAACTCCAGGATTCTGCGTTTGCTGTGGATGCCAGGCCTCGCTTCGCTTTTGGCATTTTTCCCCTTCCTTTATGCAAGCTCTGATTTTAGCAAGTTGCCAGGGAAGGAACTTATTTTGGTTTTTTTCTGCCAAATTGCCGAGAATCCATCTTCCTAAATCTCGGAAAGACTGCAGCAAATCTCTGGGAAAGACAAGCAAGGCTCCACTGGCTCCAAGGTGTTCGTTGCTGTGAAATATGGGAGATTCCAAACTGGATTTTTTAGGTTTTCCTTCTAAAAATGTTGTTCAGAACAAGCTGCTCCGGGCATGTAAAAGCCTTGGCTGGGCTCGTGGTTGTATCCTGAAGTTGGGAGGTTTCCTTGACTGGAGCTTAAACCAGCCTGAAACATTTGGAATGTGAATTTTCCTGTTTCTTACTCCCCTTAAATATTTCCCAGAGCAGTTCCCAGATCCCAGAGCAGTGGGAATTATTTCCGTGCGGAATCCGAGACCAGAACCTGACCTGGCAGAGCTTTAAAATTCCCCTGGATGAGGAGAGGTCAGAATTTGCAGAGTTGGTGCTTTGAAGACTCTTCCCAGCGAAGCCGGATTGAATTTATCCCAAATTTAATCCAATCCAGGGAAAAAATCTGGAGCAGGGCTGCACTCCTCAAACACCATCAGCAACAACCAGCTCGGAACTGGCTCTTAAGGGCACTTTATTGATGGAAAGGAGAGAGTTCATCTAAACTGTGGATAATTCTGGGAATTTCCTGGTGGATTTGGCTGCTCCGAGGCTGCTCCAGGCTTGGATTTAAAGGCAGCAGCACAAATAAAGCTGGCACTGCGTGGGGCTGGAGCTGCCCTGGGGTCCTGCACAGGAGATGCTCAGATCCTCCTAGAGCACATGGAATTCCAGAGAATTCCAGGAGGTCCTGCACAGGAGGTGCTCAGATGTTCCTAGAACACGTGGAATTCCAGAGAATTCCAGGAGGTCCTGCACAGGAGGTGCTCAGATGTTCCTAGAACATGTGGAATTCCACAGAATTCCAGGAGGTCCTGCAAAGGAGATGCTCAGATCATCCTAGAACATGAATTCCATAGAATTCCAGGAGGTCCTGCACAGGAGGTGCTCAGATCCACTAGAACACGTGGAATTCCACAGAATTCCAGGCTGGCTGCAGAGGTGGTGCTCAGATCCTCCTAGAACACGTGGAATTCCATAGAATTCCAGGAGGTCCTGTGAAGGAGGTGCTCAGATCCTCCTAGAACACGTGGAATTCCAGAGAATTCCAGGAGATCCAGTGAAGGAGGTGCTCAGATGCTCCTAGAACACGTGAAATTCCATAGAATTCCAGCCTGGCTGCACAGGAGATGCTCAGATCCTCCTAGAACACGTGGAATTCCACAGAATTCCAGGAGATCCAGCACAGGAGGTGCTCAGATCCTCCTAGAACATGTCGGGGTCACCCCGGGAGGTTTGTTCCCCCCTGGCCGTGTAAACCTTTCAGGGACTGAGTGGGGTGTGTGTTCTTCTCCTCACACACTCCCAGGCACAAGGTGGGGTTTTTGGGGTGTCTGTGCAGGCCAGGAGTTGGACACTGATGATCCTTGTGTGTCCCTTCCGGGATATCCCATGATATTTGGGATATTCCGTGGTGGTGGTGTTGGTGTGGGTGTGTGCCCATTTTCACCCTCGTGGTGCAGCCAATAACGTGGCCCATCCAAACAAATTCATCCCCGGTTTGAAGATGGCAAATTTGCCATCCCCGTCTCAGTCACATCCAACTTCATCTGCAGCCGACGGGGAAGGGGTAGACAATGAACTCGGTCAAATCAAGCGATTTCTTAACCCTAATTAATCCCTTCTTACCTGAGAGCTGGGCTCTCCTCTGGGGTAATCTGATGACGGTTTTGTTTTTCACGTAGAAAAGAAATGAATATTTTTTTAACCCTGGAATGGTTTGGGTTGGAGTGGGTCGTAAAGATCGTTTAATTCTAACCCCAAACATAAAGGTGGGTGTTCTTAATTTGGGGTATTTGATGTGTTCTGGGGTATTTTTGACACATTCTGGGGTATTTGACACATTCTGGGGTATTTTTTGACACATTCTGGGGTATTTCTTCACACGTTCTGGGGTATTTGACACATTCTGGTGTATTTTTTGACACATTCTGGGGTATTTGACACATTCTGGGGTATTTTTTGACACGTTCCTGGGTATTTGACACATTCTGGGGTATTTGACACATTCTGGGGTATTATTTGACATGTTCTGGGGTATTTGACACGTTCTGGGGTATTGGACACATTCTGGGGTATTTTTTGACACATTCTGGGGTATTGGACACATTCTGGGGTATTTTTTGACACATTCTGGGGTAATTTTTGACACATTCTGGGGTAATTTTTGACACATTCTGGGGTATTTTTTGACACGTTCTGGGGTATTTGACACATTCTGGGGTATTTTCTGACACATTCTGGGGTATTATTTTTTGACACGTTCTGGGGTATTGGACACATTCTGGGGTATTATTTGACACATTCTGGGGTATTATTTGACACATTCTGGGGTGTTATTTGACACGTTCCTGGATGTTTGACACGTTCTGGGGTATTTGGCACCCTCCCCGTGAGAGCCGCCGCTCCCATCTCTGCGTGGTGGAGCTGGAATGTTGTGGCTTTAAGTGAAACGAGGAAGTTCCCGAGCAAACCCGTACTTTATCCACGTAAACGATGAATCCTGGGAAAGCCAAAACTGGGTCTGTCAAGCTGCTGCTCCAATTGCACTTCTGATAACTCAGCTGCTGCTTTTTTTTTGGGAGAGGGGGAAACAAAAAGAAACAGATGGGTTTGGAGTTGGGTGGGGGTGGCACACGTTGGGAGACCCGTTCCCTTATCTCCCCTCGAACTGGGGCTGGGGATTCCATCTCCCCAGGGACCGCAGGGCAGGGGGCATCACCTGTGCTGCCCCTGGCAATGGGAGAGCCTGGAAAACTGGGAGCATCTGGAAAACTGGGAGCGTCCTGTGCCGGCTGCGGGGATGAGTTTGTTCCCGGTGTAAATCAGAGCTAACAAGGGGGGCAGGCTGTGCTGCCTCTCCCCGAGCTCTGCAGATGGGGATGAGCTCCGAGATGCTCAATCTGTGCCTTCCTGCCTGCGAGATGGGCTTCAAAGAGCCGAGCTGTTGTTCCCCTCGCCGCGGTCCTGGCGGCTCTCGGCGCCTTGCGCCGCCGCGGCTTTTTGGTCCCATTAAAATCAAGCTGTGAACAAAAGCAGGTTATTGATTCTTGAAACCGGGAGGATCCTTTGGCAGGCAGTTAACGAGCAGAGAACTCTTCCAGGCTCTGATTTTTCGAAGGGTGTTGAAGTTGTAACATCTCAGTTAATGTGTGACAAGGAGCCTGCAAAGCCTCCCAGTCATCCAGAATGAATCTGTTCCTAAGTGGGAGTTCAGGGGAGGCCTCTGCCAGGTTTGGCTGCTGTGGATTGATCCCAAAAACCTTTTTGGGTGGCCAGGAGTGAGAAGAGAGAAGAGGGACCCCCTCCAATGGGCGCTTCTTGCTGTTGGGATTCACTGGGGTGACTCTCATCACCCTCTGGGGGCACAGACACAGCCTCAGCCCCAAAGCAGCACCTTCAAAGGCTCAAATCCTCCCTGCAGCCTCGAGAAGGAATTGCAGGGGTTGGTTTTGGGGGTTTGTTGTGGTGCCAAGCTGCGGGATACTCCCGGCGTATCCATGAACGCCGCCAAGGCCGCGTGTGGGAGCACCGCTGCAGAGAAATCTGTTCAATAAATGCTCTGCTCACCGGTCCTCCAGTGCCTCCCCTGCTCCTGCCGCGGCACAAGAGCATCTCGTGCACGCAAAGATGAAAATTGCTGGCATGAGGAGAGCGGAGCTGGATGAGGGAGGTGGGCTGGAGTGCCACTGTTCCCTCTGAACGAGAGGGGATCTCTGCAGAGGCACAGCTCTCGTGCTGTCGATGGGGCTGCGAGTGCAGCAGCCGCGGCTCCGTGCTGGGACTTCGCGGTTTTGTGCTCAATAATTGGATTTTTTAGGCTGGGTGTGGGGGAGTACAGGATATTCGGCGTTGTTTACCCAAACTTTGAAGTCCCAAATTTGTCACATGGCTGTGATCAAACACCTGTGCTGGCAGATGTGTGTTTGTGCCCCTGGTCAAGCACAGGGAAGTGGATTTCGGAGGGCTGTGGATAAAGATCTGTCACTCCTGGCTTTTCCCTTACTGCTCTGAAACTCGTCCCGTTGAAGCCCCCACATGGAGAGGGCAGGGACAGCAAATCCCAAGGACAGGGACAGCCAATCCCATCCTGGACAGCTCTCAGGTGAATCCATTCAGCTGACCTGAAGGGAACGGTGTCCAGGCAATTCCCGAGATGTTTTGCACTCATTTTTCCCTGAGCAGTGACAACGCAGGCAGCACTGTGATAACAGTTCCATTCCTGGGTCTGTAACAATGCCATTAACATTAGTTCTGAGCACATGAAAAGGGTGCTGAGGCTCCCAACGAGCCGAAATTGTGCCAATACTGAGAGAAACCATTTTCTGCAGTTGGTTTATTGCAGGTTTTAACTACAGCGTGGAAAGCAGAGGAAGGAACCCACCCCAGGCCCCCGAGACACGTTCCCCCCATAATATCCATATTTATCACTTACCCCCCTCCTCCACCAGCTGCCTGCAGCTCTTCCAGGATCATTGTTTCCTCTCTGCTGCTGGAAGGCACCTCCCAAACTGTTTTTCTCCTTGTTAATGCTTTGGTCTCACAGTTATTTCCATCTCCAGTCCCCGCACCATTAGTGGGAAACACATCCAGGTGGATAACTACCACTTCCCAGTGCACTGTTTCCCGTCCCTTCCTGTTTTCCTCTCTCTAGAGGATTTCCTGCTGCAGATAACCGGAATTTTATGGTGTGTTCTGAGCTGGCAGAGTTGTCCTTCAGCCTCTCAGGTGGCGTTTCAGCTGAAGGGACTGGCGGGAATGGCCAGACTGGGAGTTTATCAGGGTGTGTTTGTAAAAAGTGGATGTTTGCAGGCAGAGCTGCGGGAACTTGGAGCCATTCCTCAGCACCAGCCCTGTGTGATGGGCTCAATTGAGTGGAACCCGTGTTCCAACTTCCCCGAGCCTGATTTTGCCCGAGTGCCGCTTGTTTATGGAGTTGGTCAGGCTGAGGGATGGGGGGACGCAAAGATTCCGTGAAAAGCGTAATTGGCTGGGTGATATCTGGGGCCTTTCTGACCACTTCCTATTTGTAACGTGCCAAAAATAGCTGCTCCTTCTGCTGGAGCCACGGCTGCTGCAGCTGGGAATAGATTTTAATTGATGGATCCTGTCAGGCTCCCGGCGGCCGCGCAGGCAGGAGAACCATTAAAGTGAGATTTCTTGTCCCTGCTCACTTAAACACTCTGCTACCAGCTCATGGCAGCCTTGCAGTTTTCCCTTAATATCCCCAGCCTTTGTAGCCATATCCTAGGGCCGTACCTCGGGATCTTAGGTTTCCCAGCAGGGAGAGCTGCTGGCCATGGGCTTTGTGTCCTGGTGTTACAGGTGTGTGAAGAACGTGTGTGTTATTGTGTGTGGAATAAGGGGCAGGAACACCTCGGGAGTTGTTGTGTGGAATAAGGGATGGGAACATCTTGGGAGTTGTTTGGAATAAGGGATGGGAACACCTCGGGAATTGTTGTGTGGAATAAGGGATGGGAACACCTCGGGAGTTGTGTGGAATAAGGGATGGGAACACCTCAGGAGTTGTTGTGTGGAATAAGGGATGGAAACACCCTGGGAGTTGTTTGGAATAAGGGATGGGAACACCTCGGGAGTTGTTGTGTGGAATAAGGGATGGGAACACCTCGGGAGTTGTGTGGAATAAGGGATGGGAACACCTCGGGAGTTGTTTGCTGGAGACTTTCGGAGCTTGGGGAAAAGGTGGCGTTGAACTGGGACCCTGGGATGTGACCTTGTGTCACTGGGATGTGACCATCCCTAAAGGAACCTGGACAAAGGCTGTGGTCAAGAGGAGAAACCTCTCTGAGGCTCCTCCAGCAGGGTCAGGGACCCATGTGGGTTTGGGCTCCGAGTTTGTGCACCTTCCCAAGGCTTTTTCCTGGGAAAAGCTGTGTTTCTGTGTTCCCTGCACCCTCCTGTTTGCCCATCTGCATGAGCTCTGCCTCCTCCCCAACTCCAGGACCTGTTGCTGGAGGACCAAAACCCCTCCTTTGCAGAGGGAGCCTATTTTAACTCCTAGTTTGGAGAGGACTCATGCCTGTTTTCCTCGTGGATGTGCAGGAACATCCATCCCCACCCCACCCAGCCTCCCCATCACCCGCGCCGGCTCCGTTAAACCGGAATTACCACCCTGCCCAAAGACACCACAGCGAGCCAGGGTTTGCTGCAATAACAACTCAGAACTTTATTGGGACTTCCCAAGGCACTGCAATCGCAGGTGGGAGCTGCAATCGCAGGTGGGAACTGCACTCTCAGGTAGGAATGGCAATCTCAGGTAGGAACGGCAATCTCAGGTAGGAACGGCAGTCTCAGGCAGGAACAGCAGTCACAGGTAGGACATGAGGAAGTTCCGCAGGCTCGCCGCCTTGGTGGTGAAGGAGACCATGATGTTCCTCAGGGCCCTCTTCCGGCTGGACATCCTCGGGCCCCTGCTCCTGCTCCTGCTCGTGCTGCTGGCCCTCCTCCTGCCCCTCATGTGGTCGGCCATGTCCTTGTACATGTCCTTGTCTCTTTCGGGCAGCCTGTGCCACATCCGGCCCAGCCTCTTGGCCGTCTGCACCATGCTCAAGTTGGGGTGCTTCCTCTGGAGCTGCCGGCGGTGCTTCTCCATGAAGATGAAGAACGGCGGCAGCGGGCGCCCCGAGGACCTGAAGCGGACGCTCTTGCCGTAGCGCCTTCCCCTCCTGGCCCGGAGGCGGGAGCGGGCCCTCCCGAGGCGGCGGCGGGGCCTCTGGATGGTGATGCGGAACAGCATCGTGGTGCTGGGCGCCCTCCTCGAGCGCACCGGCCGGGCCATGGCCGCGCGGGGCCGGCCGGGCTGGGCCGCTCCTGCTTCTCCTGCTTCTCCTGCTGCTCCTGCTCCCTCGGCTCCCTGGGCCCCGCTTCCTCGAGCGGCGCTGCTGGGAGGCTGCGGAGGAGCGCGAGGCCGTGCTGCCCCTCAGCACCGGTGCCGGAGCGCACGGAGCGGCAACAGGCCAGGCCACCGCGCCAACGTCACCGCGCCACTGTGACATCAGGCTGCGGGGGCCAATCGGCGGGGGCCGGGCTGGCTCCCTGCAGCGCTGTTTGCTGGAGGGGCGTGCTGATGTCATAGTTGGGGTGCTGGAGAGGGTTGGCGTTGACGTGGGAGCGCTCCCGTGCATGGAACGTTGGGGTGGGCGGTGGTGGTGGCACCGGGCCATGGTGACACGAGGTTCCCAGAGCCGGGCGGGAGGGGCCAGGCCTGGTCCCTGTAACCCTGTTGGCTGGAGGGATGTCGTACTTGGACATGAAAGAACAATGCAGACCCCGCTTAGTTCAAGACAGAAAGAAGCCAGGAAAAGCCCCTGGCTGTTTATTTTACTTTATATATGTGTTTTAGGAATGACTATGGATTGGAGGATGAGGTTACCCCCTCTCCAACCACACCGGTCGGACGAAAAGTCCATCAAACTTCTCCACCTCAGGAGAAGGAATGAAAACAAAAAGGAACGGTAGCCAAACATAACTGTGTTTACAGAAAGTGCGTGAGAAACTTTATCACAGAAATGAAAACATCAAAAGACTGCAAATCTCAGGGCGACAGAGGGATGTGTTGATGTCCCAACCATGGTGGTGGAGCAGATCTTGGATGAGCCGGGAGTGCTCCATGGATGGAATTTTGGGGCATGCTGTGGTGATATCACTGTGCAGTGGGGACACGTTCCCAAAGCCGATCGGGAAGGGCCAGGCCTGGTCCCTGTAACCCTGTTGGCTGGAGGGATGTGATGATGTCATAACCATGATGATGTCACGGCCGTGGTGATGGAGCAGGTCTTGGTTGAGTTGGGAGCGGAGTATTGGGACCTGACGTGGTGCCATCACTGTGCCCTGGTGCCATCACTGGGCCGTGGTGCCATCACTGGGCCCTGGTGCCATCACTGTGCCCTGGTGCCATCACTGTGCCCTGGTGCCACGTGGTCTCCCAAGCCCACCAGAAGGGGCCAGATCTTCTTCCTGTAACCCTGTTGGCTGGAGGGACATGATGATGTCATAGCCATGATGATGTCACGGCCATGATGATGTCATGGCCATGGTGATGTCACGGCCATGGTGACGTCACAGCCATGCTGACGTCACAGCCATGCTGACATCACATCCCTTCACCCCGGGCCGTGCTCCTGCTCCAGCGCCGGGATTTTGGCTCCGTTTCTCACCCAGTGTTTTACAAACCTGTAACACCCGAGGAGGGAAGCGGAGGCCTCGGATTTTTTGTCATGATAAAATGTGGAGCCGCCGCTCGCCGCTGCGAGGTGGCAGCTCATAATGGGAAAATGGTTTAGTAGCAGCCCTAAAAATAATTGTCTGTGACAGCTGTTCCTTGGTTCCTGTCAGGAGAACCACTGTTATTTAAATCCACAGCCCTTGGACTCCATGGCTAATTTATTTGGGTGGACTTCTCATTAATTTGAAAGGTTCTGCGGGTTTAAAAGCCTTCATTAATTACGCTCTAGCAGATGAAAACACAATAAGGTTCTGCAGGTTTGTCTGGGAAGAAAAGAAATTCCCAGCGGTTTGTTTGGTTGTTTCCAAAAGGTGAAATCTGTCGTTCCCAGGCTGAGGTGAGCTCGGCTGTCCCCGTCAGAATTCTTGTGACTGAGGACAGGACTATGAATAAAACAAATTGAAATTTTGACCACTCATTCCGAGTACAAGGTGATTTATTGAAGTTCCCAGTAGTGTTAAATATTCATATGTAGCCGATTGCATAAGTGCTAAATTATGAAACAGCCGCAGCTTCTGTAGAACTTGTCTCTTCTGAAAGGTAAAGATGGGGGAGCAGAAGCCTTGGAAGTCGGGAGTCATCCCTGAGTTACACACGGATAACTTTGGGATTGCGTAATTCCCGTGCAATTAGGACTTGTGTAACTGCTGGGCTGGTTAATCCTGGCACAGAGGGGCCGAGGACTCGTCGGGCTCTGTGGAAGCTTGTGGTTAAATCCAGCCTGGACAGAACGTGCTTCCCAGTTCCCCTCCTGTGTTTACTCCAGGTTGTTTTGCAGTGGCCTCAGCCTGGTAAATAAACTCCGTTTGTCCCACCAGCCTCGTTCCTTTCACGTCCCGGCTCTCCCTGCGAGCCGAGAGGGTGATTTGCATTCCATTTATCTCTCCCACTCTCCCTTCCCTTGTTTCCTCTGCTCTCCAAAGAGAACCTGCCCTGGTGATTATTCTGGGGCAATGAAATAATTTCATTCCAGCAGTCACAGGTCCCTTCAGCAGGTGCTTTATTATCTCAATAATTCAGCCTAAGAGACTTTTCAGCCTCCCCAATTCCCACAGTTCAGGAGCTACAAATAAAACTCTTTTGCTCTTTCCCTGATTTGGTTTATTTAGCCTCTTTTTTTTTTTTTCCCTGTGTTCTTTCCAGATCCTCCCCAGGAATTATATTCAAATGTGGAATTGATGCTGTTCAGCCCAAGTGCCTTAAGGGGTGCATTGTGTTAAAATGCACATAAAGGCAGCGCTGTCCCACTTGGGCTGGCTCATTTATAAAATTCCCTTTGAATCGAGGCCATTTATCTGAACTCAGCACAGTGTTTGCTCATGTCCCTGGGTTACCTACATCCTCCATCAAAACAGGTCAGCTGGGTCCAGGGAAATCTGGGATAGAAGCGCTGGAATAAACACAGGGCACGGCTGGGGTGGGGCACATCCATCGATCCTTTCTCGCTCACGGAGTTGGGTTTAACCCACCACCATTTGTGTGGGGCCTCTGCAGGCAGAGACACCAGAATAAAGCAGCTTTGTTGCTCCAGTTTCCTCTTTTATTAGGGAATTTTTGGGTTTTATTTAGGATTTTCACGTGGAACAGTGGTTGTTAAGGACAAATCGTTTGTGGGGAGCAGAGCCCAGGAAAACCAGGCTTTGGACACACGAAGACACTGCAAAGCTTTTCCCGTGGCTGTGGCTGCTCCAGGTATTTGTTTAATCCTAGGAATTAACACACAACAACATCCTGGAATTGGTGATTCAAGGGGATTTGTGTTCATTTTCCTGCCAGGACCTGAACAGGTCCTGAGGCTGTGCTGAGACACCTCAGTGCCTTGATCCCACCAGGGCAGAGGGTCCAGATGTGTCCTGAGACTGCCCAGACCTGATGAGGAAGGAAAGATTCTGCCACCGGTCCTGGCAGAAACAAAACCTTGGTTGTGAACTTGTTTGGATTTGCAGTGAAAAGCAGAATTTGCAGAACTTGTATTTAGCAGAGAATATTGTAGCCAAAGAGGTAAAATGAAAAAACGTCACAAAAAGCCACAAAACCCCCCCAAAAACCCCTCACAGACCTTGGCCACTGCTCTGCCTCCCCTATTAGGTAATGAGTGTTGATGAAGGGATGGAACTGGCTCCAGTTTGCCGTGGTGGGTGAAAATTCCATGCCAGGAGGAGACTGGAAAAACAAAAATAGGAATAGAGGTTATGCTTTGAAAAACCTCTGGGGTGACCCTCAGCAGCACTGGAGGAGGGATGGTGTTGGGGTGCACTGTGTGCTGGAAGAGAGACAGGCCCTGAGGGCCGCAGAGAGAGCCTCTTTCTTGGACCCACAGGTGACCCTGGGAGTGCATCCAGGTCACCGGGGATGGGCTGAGAGAGGATTGTGGGTTTGTGGACAGTGCTGGGCCTATGAGATGTGATAATTGTAGTTTGTGACCTTACAGGGCATTGTTTACCTGTTACCATAATAGGCAATGTCTGTGCACTGCCCCAGGTGATTGGGGGACCCTGAGGTGAACATCTTTCCTGTTTCTATGATGGGATATCCTGTTGGGCGCTGGTATTTAGGGAATATTCACTGCACGATAAATGCTTTGCACCTTCCATCTTGTGTGTGGAGTCGTGCCCTTGTGTGATTACTGCAGGATGGCAGCGTGGGGTGAATCCCTGAGGGGAAGGACTCCTCACTCCAGCTTGCAAAAGCCAAGGATCGAGTCTTCCAGGCTCTGGAATTGAGGCACAATGAGGATTCAAGGAATTCTCAAGGAATGGAATGAAAGGCTTTTACCCTAAAAGAAGAAAACAGCACAAGGGGGAGGAACGTGTCCCACGTGCTCCACATCTTCCAACCCAACCCATTCCACCATTCCATGGCTCTGTTCCCCTTTGCTCTGCACGAGTCAAAGGCAAGCCAGGAGAATTAACAGGAGGAGAAGACTCCCCGTGAATTGCAATTAATGCTGAGGTGAAGCTGTTGCCAGAGCGCTTCCAGCAGCGCTCCCAGTCCCTGCCTCGTCAGGAGCAATCCCTGGAATACACAGCAGCTCCTCATTGGAAAGAACAAGTTTGTACTGTTACTTGAGAAAAACTGGAAGTGAAAACAGCCTCTTGACAGAAACCATCAGGACACACACACACACACAAAAAAACCCGAAGCGGGAAGATGAGAAAAATGTCACTGCTCGTAATGATGTTAATTAGGAGGTAAATGAATGTTGACATTTGAGAGCTGAGCTGAAAGGATCAGACATGTGAAGGTGTGGAGGATCCGTGAGGAGTCCGATGGAGGGAGAAGCTGAAATGTCTGAAGGATTCCCGTTCCTGCGGGAGCAGAAGAAAGGAGAAGGTTCAGCATTGTCTTTGTTGGTTCTCATAATGACACGGGGTGATTCCAGCTTTTAAAAGCTTCGTCTCTCGGACTCTTCCCTCTGACTTGGGATGGCAGGAAAAGGTCTCAGCACGGGGATGGGGCCTTAGAAGTCCCAAGGTGAATAGGAAATAGTTTCTTTTCTAATCTGGTGCTATTGTGGTGAGTTTTTGCATTTATTACAGGTGCAGGTGCTCTCAGGTGTGTAAAGCTGAGCTCAGGGGCTCCGTTTGAGTCCCAGCAGGTCCCACTGTAGCTCAGGTGTGCTCCCTTCAGCCCAGTCTGGCTGCCTGAGCTGCTTTCGTGGTGTGTGCTGTGGTTTTCCCTCGTGCAGAGCAAAGGAGAAGAGAGCCGTGGAATCGTGGAATGGGTTGGGTTGGAAGACGTGGAGCACGTGGGACACATCCCTCCCCCTTGTGTTGTTTTCTTCTTTTAGGGTAAAAGCCTTTCATTCCATTCCTTGAGAATTCCTTGAATCCTCATTGTGCCTCAATTCCGGAGCCTGGAAGACTCGATCCTTGGCTTTTGCAAGCTGGAGTGAGGAGTCCTTCCCCTCAGGGATTCACCCCACGCTGCCATCCCTCCTCCAGCGCTGCTGAAGGTCACCCCAGAGGTTTTTCAAGCATAACCTCTATTCCTGTTTTGTTTTTCCAGTCTCCTTTTTCCTGCCATGCAGTCAGGGATCAGGGAGGTCTCTGCCCTGGGAAGCGGGGCTGCCTCAGCAGGCGTTTCCCAGCTTTAGGGCCTCGTGCTTCCAGATTCTCCCGGGAATGCTGCAATGCACCAGGAGAATCATCTCCCTGGAGGTGCCTTGCCCTTGCCCTGCTCACTCCATCCTCAAACCAAATTTATCCCCTTTGCAGTGTGGATTTTATGCTCCCAACTCCCTCCTTTTCCCCCTTTATTGTCCTGATGGGGAAGCGAAGGGGACGGGAGGGGAACGGTCCCTCTCGTGCTGCTGAAAGCTGCACGCCATAAACTCTTTACTTTCCCTACACTTCACACCGTGTTGCCTTTTATTCCTGACCCTTTTTAATGTGAGTACTTACTCCTGTTTCCCACTTTCATGCAATTACACCACACTTCTCCTTCCCCGTGTCCCAGGAAGCTGCTCAGCCATTACACGGCACTAAATGGAATAATTGCAAGATGAGGTTCCTTCGGCCGGGCTATAAAGAAATGCCATTACACAGGAGCTGCAGGAGAGCGCCTGGAGAATCAGGCTTTGAGGCTGAAAGCTCTGCAGGCACATTTTTATTGTTACTGACCACCCCAGAGCCTCTGGGAGAAGGGAGCCAAGGGCATTCCTGGGGTTTTTGTCCTCTGAGGAAGGAGTGAAGGCAGGAGTGGCTTCACGTGGGGCGGGTGGGATCAGCTGGGCTGTAGGTTGTTGTCTTCAGTGAGAATTAAAAATATAATTGTCAGCCCTGTGAGGCACAGCTGGAGTGTTTGTCCAGCTCTGGATCCTCAGCACAGCAGGGACAGGGAGCTCCTGGAGCTCTGTGGAGATGAGGAAGGGCCTGGAGCATCTCCCTGCCCAGGGAAGGCTGAGGGAGCTGGGGCTGTTCAGCCTCGAGAGGAGCCCCAGCTGAGAGGGGCCCTCAGCCCTGGCTGTCCCTGGGTGTTCCTGGGTGTCCCTGGGTATTCCTGGCTGTCCCTGGGTGTCCCTGGGTGTCTCTGGCTGTCCCTGGGTGTCCCTGGCTGTCCCTGGCTGTC
This sequence comes from Lycocorax pyrrhopterus obiensis, assembly GCA_014706295.1. Classification (NCBI taxonomy): domain Eukaryota; kingdom Metazoa; phylum Chordata; class Aves; order Passeriformes; family Paradisaeidae; genus Lycocorax; species Lycocorax pyrrhopterus. The sequence goes on from JACSVZ010000024.1 coordinate 4,729,413, forward strand.
TCTGGCTGTCCCTGGCTGTCCCTGGGTGTCCCTGGCTGTCTCTGGCTGTCCCTGGCTGTCCCTGGCTGTCCCTGGGTGCAGGGAGGGTCAGAGCAGGGCCCAGGCTCTGCTCCGGGGCCCAGCAGTGGCACCAGAGGAACGAGCAGGGACTGAGCCCAGGGAGTTCCACCTGGACACGAGGAAGAACTTTGCTGTGGGCACTGGAACAGAGCCCAGAGAGGGGCTGGAGTCTCCTCACTGGGATATTCCAGAGCCCTCTGGACTCAGTCCTGTGCCCTGTGCTCTGGGATGGCCCTGAAGTGGGACCAGATGAGCCTCTGTGGTCCCCTAAACCTCACCCACTCTGGGGTTTTGGGATTCATCCCCCCCAAATGCATTTATTTGGCTGATCCTCGGTGAAGGTTCCAAAGCTCTGTCTGTGTTTCATTCATGAGGAGATTGTTTCATCGCCTTCTCTGATGCTGTCACTGAGGCCATCACCTTGCCAGGTCACAGATGGCTCATGACTGTCCCTGTCCCCTCTCTGGGCTGGGGATGGAAAACTCCTGGGTGAGCTGATGTGTGTGGAGGTGAAGGGATCCCTCCCTGGATCCTCAGGACGTGGTGGCCGTGGGCTCCCAGCACTTGGACCTTGTCACCAACATCCCTCTGCTTCATCCTGAGCCTCCCCTCACGCGGAGCTCGGCTCTGGTGGCACCCAGAGAGCAGGGGGGGGCATGAAGGACAGGCAGAGCCACCCGTGAGCGAGGGCAGGGGACGCTGGAGCTGATAAGGAGGTGACTGGGGAGGAAGGGCTGGAAATGCTGCATGTAAATGTGGGAGTGCTGCGAGTCCCCAGATAAGATGCCGGGTGGGCGAGATAACAAAGGTTCAGGGAGGGCTGATCTCAGGAATACTCCCTGATAGCGGCTGTGTTCGGATGGAATTCGCTGCCTGCTTTTCCTTGATAGGGAGGTGACCTCCCTGTGCTGCCTGCCGGGGTTTGGGGTTGGTGTCTGGGTAATATTTGTCAACAGAACAGACCAAACACCGCCTTGATCTCTGTTCTAATGCACCTGCTGTTTGTTCCGGGGATTTTCAGCAGAGAGGCAGCGAGGGGAGGGTGTGTAATTTAATCTCCTGGCTGTAAAAATCCATTTCTGCTCGTACTTGTTGATAATTTCACTGTGACACAGCAAATACGGAGTGCACTTTGATAGAGTTGTTGTAATGAAGGGTGATCTGTAGCCGCAGGTACAGGGTGGTGCTCACACTTTGAGGGACAACTGGCACAATTGGGAGTTTTTCCCATTTTTTTGTGTTGATTGTCCTCCAGATATTAATAAGATTTTTTTACCACTGCCCTCTCTGCAGTACCTTCACCTGCAGTTGTCCAGGGCTCCATAAAACAACCATTTTTGTTTGAACTAAAGAAAAACTGACTGGAGGAGAAAGACCAGGTTTGGATCAGGGTGGATTTGTTCCAAGGAGCTCCAAGGGCAGAGCGGGATCTCCTGTAAAATGAACATTTTGTGTGGTCATCAGCTGGTTACAGATGAAATCCTCGCGTACAGAAGGAGACGTAGGAGTGTTGATTTTAGAAAAAGAACAGAAATTATCCCTTGGAGCGAAACCAAACCTGTCAGTCCTGGCTGGTTTTGTCTGTCTGGGGAGATGAGTGCCTTGAGTACCTGTCTGGGAGGGCTAAAAATAGACAGTGAGGGGTTTGGGATGTGGGAAAGTTGCAGCCTGGAGAGGCTGGGGGTGCGTGCTGGGAGCGCAGTGGCTTGGGAATGCAGGCACTGGGAGAGCTGGTGTTGGGGTGCACTGTGTGCTGGAAGAGAGACAGGCCCTGAGGGCCGCAGAGAGAGCCTCTTTCTTGGACCCACAGGTGACCCTGGGAGTGCATCCAGGTCACCGGGGATGGGCTGAGAGAGGATTGTGGGTTTGTGGACAGTGCTGGGCCTATGAGATGTGATAATTGTAGTTTGTGACCTTACAGGGCATTGTTTACCTGTTACCATAATAGGCAATGTCTGTGCACTACCCCAGGTGATTGGGGGACACTGAGGTGAACATCTTTCCTGTTTCTATGATGGGATATCCTGTTGGGTGCTGGTATTTAGGGAATATTCACTGCGCAATAAACGCTTTGCACTTTCCATCTTGTGTGCAGAGTCCATGCCCTCGCGTGATTACTGCAAGCTGGAGCTTCCCAGGCTCCGCAGCACTGATCCCGCTATCCCAGGGCAAACTCGCCCAGCTCAGCTCCAGCTCCCGGGCTGATGTCTGGGGTGATCCCTGGATAAATGGAGCCCTGTTGGAATGTGGCACTCGCTCCTTTTTCCTGTGTTCCTTCATTCTCCCCCCTGCTGCTGGTCAGGCACCACGGTGTTCCTGTGGGAGCTGCTTTTGCTGTAATCCAGGGAAAAGCTGGCTGTTGGCTGACCCAAAGGAATTATTTCCAGGAGCTGTGGGTGCTGTTAAATGCTCAGAGGAGGTTGTGGCCATCAGCTGCTGCTGGCTCTTGTCCCTGAGGTGCCACAGGCAGGTGCCACAGGCAGGTCCCAGCCAGGAGCAGGTGCTTCAGGCACTGCAGTAATTTGGAATTCTCGCATTTTCCCACATTTTCCTGCCCTGGAGGAGATCTTGGTGCTCTTCTGGAGTCACGGCAGCATCCCAGCACCAGGTCTGGGCACTCCATCCAACCCTTTCCCCCCCCCCCCACATCCCCGGGAACACTGGATTCCCAGTGGGATTCCACTGAAGAGCTCTGGGGCACTCAGGGCTGTTCACACCTCATAATTTTCAATTCTCATTAAGGATGATGTAATTAATTCAGACATAAGGCAGCCGTTGAGTCAACCTTGACACGTGTCCTGTGAAACTCTCAGCCATTCACAGAATCCTGGAATGGTTTGGGTGGGAAGGGACCTCAAAGCTCATCCCATCCCACCCCCTGCCATGGGCAGCGACACCTTCCACTATCCCAGGGTGCTCCAAGCCCTTTCCAAGCTGGCCTGGGACACTCCCAGGGATGGTGCAGCCTGTGCTGTGTCCCAGGACTGCACTGGAAGAAGCAGCAGATGAGGAGTGGGAGTCTGGAAGCAGATGAGGAATGGGGAATGGGAGTGTGGAAGCAGATGAGGAATGGGGAATGGGAGTATGGAAGTGGCTGGTGGAGATTCCAGTCCCTGCCTTGGCCCAGTTGTCTCCAGTGACTGGTTGTGCTCAGGGACAGGTTTCCAGAAGGTTCTGTTGGTGGCCTGTGCGTGTCTGTCCAGCAGAGAGATGCAGACAGAGCCACGCTGTCCCTGTGAGCATCCCACGCGCAGGATGCTCCTCCCCAATGCCCTTTCCCGGTGTTCCTGGCTGTGCTGGATTCATCCCCGGCTCCTGGGCCAGCCTGGCACGTCAGGAATGCAGCACTCCGCTCTGGGAGGCCTTTATTGCTGCAAGACTTGGGGAAGAAGAACGGCTCTGGTTCTCCCAGACAGGGAGCAGCTGTTCCTGGCAGAGGCTGCCCTGGGATTTGTGCCAGCGAAATCTCTGCTCCTCCTGTGTCCAGCTCCACAGCAGACACCGGCTCATCCCGCTGGTACCCAGCAGACAGCGTGGAACAGCCGGAATGAACAAACCCTGCTGCCTCCTCCCAGCTTTGGGCTGAGCAGAGCGTTTCAGAGACCTCCCCGGGACTTGTGGAGCTGGGCTGGGCATTCTGGACCTGAAACCACCCCTCAGATTTATGGGTTTTTGTTTGCGCCAATCCATCTGTGTGACCTTGGTTGATTCCCCGCCTCCTTCCCTTGTTTTGCCGGCGGCAGGTGGAGGTTTTTTGGGATTTGGCAGGCTGTGTCCTGATGGCCTGTCTGGGGTGTGAAATGGGGATTGTTCACAGTGTGGAGATGTTAATTTCGGAAAGGCCGGAGCGCATCAGGCAGTGAGGGGAGCTTTTGTCTAAGCAGGAAACAAGCAGCGCTGGGAACTTGATAAACCCACCCTGGAACTTGATAATCCCACCTGGGAATTCCTGGCTGGCTGAAGGGGCAGCTGGAATTTAAAATGAGGTTTTTTCCCTTTCCTGAGAGCTTTCACCCAGGGAATCCCTGCAGGAGTTACTGCTGAGTGGGTGCTGGAATGTTTGGATGGACACAGGAGCCCTCACTTTGCTGCTGAGAAGGAGCCACTTGGTCCTCAGAAACAACAATTGATTCTCTTGTGGTGAATTCCAGGAATTCTCTCAGCAGCAAACCCTCTGGAAAATGGATTTTTCTGAAGAACTCACCCAAAATGATAAGGCCAGGCCTGTTCTATGCTCCCCTGCTCGAGTTATTCAGTTGCTTCCTAAGTGAATAGGACACTGCAAACAGCTTTTCACAACTCCTTTCTTGGCAGGAAGAGCCAAAGCTGGGTTGGAAAGGACGAGTTTGGAAAGGAGTAAAGGAGGAAAAACCCAAGTTTTATTTCTCTCATAGCTCCATTGAGTGGAAGTTACTGAAAAGCACCTTTCTTGTCCCTGCTGCTGTTAAATGAAAGCTCCAGGGTGAGTTTATCAGGGAATGAAATCTCAGAGCTTCCCGGAGGCTTTAAGCAGGTGACTCCTTTTTTTTTTTCCCTGAAGAGTCATTGAGGACAAGGTGGAATTCGGGGCAGAAATGAGAATTTAGCTGAACAATTTGTTGCTTTAGCTGGTGGCTGGCACCTCTCACAGGGCTCCCACAGCCTGGCAAAGGAAGGATTTATTGCTGTGCAGGTCTCCCGTGGAATAATGTGGTGGAAAATGACAATGTCAGAGCAAGTTAAGGATCTGCTTCGTTCTGAGAGACTTCCCTGCAATAATCCCGAGTATTAAACTTCTGGAGATGCTGCAGGAATTACCACGGGGACCATTCTGAGCAAACGACTGCTCCTTCAACATCATCATTACCCAGGCTTTGCTCCCTCATAAAAATTCCTCTCGGTGATCCCAGATAATCTTTTGTGTTGCCAGTCTTTTATTTTTTAGTGTAAATCAGCAGCAAGGCTGCCCTTCGAAGGGAAGGAAGGAGCTCTGAGCACCCTGGTCTGGTGGAAGCTGTCCCTGGATCCAGGGGAGGGATTGGCTAATCCTTAAGGTCCTTCCAACCAAACCGTGCTGGGATTCTGTGCAAAGATCTGATTTTTGTGAGGACAGGATTGATGCAGGGCTTGGAGGAGGAGGAGGGAGCTGGGATGGGAGAAGCCTTCGTGCCTGGTGCTCTGTGGAGTTGGGAGGGGTCAGAGACAAGCTGGAAGTGCTGGTGGAGTTGGTGACACCAGTAAATTGTGAGGAGCTCCTGAGATGTTCACCTGTACTCCTCTCTGGGTAAAGGCAGGACCTGGCACAAAAAAAAAGAAACGGGGACAGGAATATTTTCCGTGCTGTACAAAAGACAGGAAGCACAAATAAAGCAGCGTGTGGAGATGACTTTCCCAGAGCAAGGTGTGACCCCAGGCGTGTCTAGACTGTGCAGCAGATTGTAGCTGAGCAGAGGCCCCAGCCCCGCGCTCGGGGCCATCCCGGCTGGGTCACCTTGGCCACGGTGCCGCGGGGAGTTGGGCGCTGACCTCTGTGTGGGACACGGAGATCGATCCCTGCTGGGCTGCCCGGGAAGATTCACTGCTCCCAGGCTGCTTTTCTGGGAACGGTGCCCAGCTTTTGTTTTGTTCCTGCCCAATCCTTGCACCTTGCTCGGAGGAGAGCAGGATCAGAAATTAAAAAGGTAAACGCGGTCCCCGTTGGAGACAATCCTTATCTGGATCTTCTCCTCCTCCCTTCTGCTCCTTCTGAATCCGATCCAATGTTTGACTTAACGCTGGATTTCCTGCCTTTTATAGCTCCACCTCAGAGCTTTCCCAATATTTGATCTCCCTGTCTCTTTTCTGGAGTTACAACATCCAGGACATGGATATTTGGGGAATCTTCAGGGAGGCCTCATTTACTTGGACGACCTTGGAGAGGAATGGAATGATTTCTTTGCCTCCCACTGCCCCTGCAGCGAGGCTTGAATTATTAATGGTTTATCCTGGAGCACTTTGGATGGGGAGGTGCAGCAGGGATTCCCGTGCCGTGTCCCAGGATTGTGTGGATGCAGTTCCATGTGCACATTCTCACTCTGTTCGTCGTGGCTCTGTCCGTGCCTGTGTCGTTGTGCTCCTGGCAGGGACACCTTCACTGCTGCTGGAATATTTATCCATTGATTTTTCCCAGTTAAGTGATGCCTTTTTGTGAGGGGCTTGTGGTGGAAAAGTGGAATGCTGGCTCTGGAAATCCCAGAGCCTGGGCTGGCTGGGAAAACACCTTTTCCCAGGTGCTGGGGACTGAGCAGAGAGCAGGAAAAACAGAGCAGGTCTGGCCCTGGAATGGGAATCTTGTCCTGGTTTTCCTGACTCAGTGCTTGGCCAAAATGGGAGTTATTTCTGTTAAATACTGATCAGATAACCCTGAATCTGGAGATAAATTATTGGTTCATTCAGGGGATTTGGGAGCAGCCTGGGTGTGTCCTCAGCCACCTGAGGTGGGATCACCCAGTCCAGCCCTGGTGCCTAAAGAAGGGAGGAGGGTGGAGATAATCACTTCTTTCCCAAGATTTTAATCCTGGAATATCCTGAACTGGAAGGGACCCACAAGGATCATCAAATTCAACCCCTGGCCCTGCACAGAGAATCCCCCCATGTCCCCATTGTCCAAATGCTTCACTTGCCTGCAGTGTGGAGTATCTTCATCCTTTCCAGACCTGAGACAGAAAATAACTCCAAATCCTCCCCCAGCACCATCCTCGGGTGTTCTCCTCTTGCCTGAAGAGTGCAGCAGAACAAACCCAGCTTTATCCCGCTTTTTAGGGCAAAGTTTCTTTGGAAATCCGGCAGTGGAGATGCCAGAACAAGGCCCTGCCACACACTCGGTGTGAGGATGGTGAGATTTGGCTCTGAACTATTGGTCCCTGCTCATGGCCCTGCTTTCATCTCACCTCCCTGCCCTCTTGATTCCAAGGACATCGTTATCCTGAATATTTTTCCCCCGGGATTCCAAGGAAGGAAATCCTGTGCAGTTCCCTGTCTGAGATGGGGCTCTCGTGTCTTTACTGCAGAATTAATCGTTTCTAGGGCTGAAGTTGTGGCAGCTTGAGCTCGGCACAGAGGGAATTCCTGGGACTGGGGAAGCCGTTCCAGAGGCTGATGAAGGACAAACCTCCCGTGCTGCTGCTGGAGAGGAGCAGGAGGAGTTTGAGGTGGAGGAGGTGGTGGGAGGACAGGACGTGGTGTTGCCATCATCAGTCAGAGCCTGTGCTGGAGGAACTGGTGGCAGTGGTCAGGGACTGGGTTAGTCCAGGCTTTTGCCTGCCGGCAGCACAGTTAGGCCTGGCTTACACCTGTCCCCAGGGCTTTGTCACCTCCCCTGGTCACAGCCCCTCAGCTCCCCTCAGCTCTAAAAGGGAAGTAGAAACTCTGTGCCTCCGAAGGGGGATCTCAGCATTTGGGGGGCTTGGGGCTGTTATTTATCATCGGAACGGGGTTGATCATAAAACTGCAATGACATTCCCATCCCACAGTGCCAGACGTGAGCCAGGAAATCGCTCTTTGCTCCAGAGAACTCCCAGGTTCTGCTCTCCTTCTTCCCCAGGCTGTTTTGCATTCCATCGTCGTCCCTACAGCCACGGCTGCTGGAATTCGCGCAGGTTTTTCATGGAGCTGCCAGGAATCCGGGCTGCACTTCCCAAATCTTGTTTTCTCCCGGTCTCTGTGGCGTTTTTCGCTGCGCTGCAAAAGAGATTTGTAGAAACTACAGAAACAAATGAGAAAATAGAGGAGAGGAGTGTTCAGAGGCGGCACCGGGGCTGGTTTGGGGGCAGCTGGTGGCACCTGTCGAGTGTGACAGGTGACTTGTGGCTGAAACCCTTGCTGTGGTGGCATCCTCGGGGACTCCAGAGGTCTTTTGCAATGTGATTCCTTGCTTTCCCCCTCTTCCCTAGAGGTGCTTTTCCTTCTAGAGTTGCGAGGTGACGGCAGCGGGGGTGGCCGTGTCCCTTTTCCCCCTGAGCTGACGCCTGGCCCGAGCGGAGCCGCAGGAGGGACAGGCCGTGAGGAGAGACCGGGACAGGGCTGAGCCCGCGCCTGGTGGAGCTGCCACCAAGGCCCCGTTTGTCGCTTCCAGACCCTTTTCCATTATTAATGTGACATCTCAGAGCCAGCCGGGATCAGCCCGGTCCCTCCTGCGTGTCTGGGAGCGCAGCTGAGCTGAGCTCGTTGTGCGCCAGTTCCCAAAGGGAGCAGCTCCTGTGCCCGGTGAGCTGGAAAGGCGCCAGGCCGGAGCTCCGAAATTCCCCCTTGCAGCTCCTTGGGCTCCCTCTGCAGATTTTAGCGGGCTGAAACATCCCCCCCCCTCGCATCCCCGAGCCTCGTTCGTCAATAAAACTGCGGGTTTAGGGGATTTGGGGGTGTTCATAGGGGATCTGGGGGGGTTACAATGAATTTGGTAGGGGGCGGCTGCGGGAGGCTTAAGGGGCACAAATGGGGGGCTGGCCCCACACCTGCCCCACATCCCACCCTTCGCCTCTCTCTTCTGGGAGGGGCACTTGTTTCTCCCGTGGAACCTGTTGTTCAGGAGCAGTCAGACAAAATTCACTGGACCAGAATTATTAATATTTTCGCCGGTTTAATGGGATTTAAGTGCATTGTTAGGGTGACAAAGGCGCGGGTGAGCCCGCACGGGGGGCTGGGGCTGCTGTTATTTATCTGGTGATAAACACAGGCCGGCTCCTTATCAGCGCATCTCCCCCCGCCTGCCCGGCGAGAACAATCTCTGCAGCGCTGATAGCAGGCAGCCAGGCTTCGGAGGAGATTCTAATAAAGCTGTAGCAGCTTTCGGGGGGGATTTGCGATGCGGCATTAGCGAGCCTCAGTTGCATTCGCCTTCCTTTTGTCGTGCTGAATGAGGGGCTGTCCGCTCCTCAATGGAATCGATGTAATCGCGTTTGTCACCTCGGTGTGCTGTGACTGGAACCAAGCGCTGCTTGCAGGGCGGGAGTGGCGTGGGGAGCACCCGGGTTCTGTCACTTGACTTCTTTTTATTGGAAATTTGTCGTCTCTTTAATTAGCAGCGAGGGTGGGAGTCATTATTTTATGAATTAATCGTGGGCAGCCCTTTCTGTCCCCATTTGCAGGGGTCCAGAGGTCTCCCTGTGGATGCAGGACCCTGTTTTCCTTTCCAGGAAAACTGAGGTTGGAAAAGCCCTCCAGGATCATCAAATCCAACCTGGGACCAATTCTTGTCCCCAGCCCAGAGCTCTGAGCCAGCCCAGCCCTTCCTTGGGCACCTCCAGGGATGGGAGCTCCAAACCTCCCTGGGCAGTTCCAAGGCCTGACCACCATTTCCATGAGGAAATTCCTCCTGGAATTTCCGACCTCCTGATGTCCAACCTGAGTGCAGAACAAAGCTGGCTCCTGGCAGGAACCTCCTCTCCTCCAGCCATGGCACGGGCTGCGTCCCTTCTGAAATATCTCAGAATTATCCAGACGCAGCTTTGAAGCCCAAACCTTTGGTGTGACCTCGGGAACGTCCTGCACTCGGAGCTCTGATGGGATTTTAGCTGCGTTAGGGTGAAAACTGGGATTATTTCTGTGTTTGTGGCCAGCTCAGTGCTCTGCAGTCACCTTTCTGCCCCGGCTGCATTTTGCTCTGTGAGAAGTTGTGCCTTTGGGTTAAAGAGGTTTTCACTCTAAAACTAAAACTCTAAATTTTCTGAATGCCTGGGAAATATTTGCCTCCAAGATGAGCTCTTTGCTCTTTTTTTAAAGAGGTTTTTCACTCTAAAACTAAAAATCTGAATTTTATCAATGCCTGGGAAATATTTGCCTCCAAGATGAGCTCTTTGCTCTTTTTTTAAAGACCTTTTTACCCTAAAACTGAAAATCTAAATTTTCTGAATGCCTGGGAAATACTTGCCTCCGAGATGAGCTCGTTGCTCTTTTTATATCTAACGTGGATACCCATTGCCTGTGTGTATAAATGTGTGGAATGTCCATGAAATCCAAGAAAAAACTAATCCACAGTGGGCGGGTTTGTGCATAAATCACTGCTAAATGAAATAAAAACCCCTCCGAGACACTTTCACCTGTTGGGCTGCTCAGCTGTGACAGTTCCAGAAATGCCTGTGGACCATTGAGTCACTTCTCATTAAAGTGAAATTAAACCCGAACAGAGATCCAGGAGAATTCAGCCTGAGATGATTTTGAAACGTTTCAGAGGGGAAGGAAAACAGCAGAAAAAATGAGATTATCGGGCCCCCTGGACAGTGGAAATTGGTTTGGCTTTGGCTCCAGTTGAGCTCCATCGCCCCAAATCAACCGAGGATTCGGTTTATGCTCCTTCAGAGATGAGCTGGGGAAATGCCACATAAAAAATGAAGAATTAAGAACTCCAGTGCGAAAGTTCCTGCAAAAATAAAAACCCAAAAAAAGAGGGATTGGTTTGATCCCAGCCAGCAGATTTCTCTGGGAGAGGGCAGGAATTAAAGGTGCTGTCGATGACGGAAGTTTTGCTGCTGCTCGGAAACACTTTCACCTTTTGAGGGAATGCAAGGGAAAAAGAAGGAAAAGGGAAGTGGGGGATAAATTAATGGGATTTCCCTTCCAGCAGCAGCTTCTGGAAGGAGCAGGGACAGGTATCCCTGGAAGTGGAAGCTTTGGGAGTGATTTCTGCTGTTACCGCATCAGTGGGGTTCTGAGGAAGGAAACAACAAGGGCAGAGGGATGGAGGCCAAAAGTTGCTCCAGAAGGATTTACCCTTAAACTGCAGCCTGGGATTAAGGCTGAGACTAAGCCCAGATCAGGAGAATTCCTTCATTTCCAGTCCAAGGGTTCTAGCTCAGCGCTGGTGGCATTTTTTGGACTGGATTGATTTGGAGCAAATCTGTCCGGTTCCGTCCTTCCCATCAGGATCTGGTGCCACTGGATTCCCTGGAGCCTGCAGGGGGGTGGTGGGAACCTGCCAGCAAGTTTTCCACGCTCCCAGCTGGAAATAGCCTGTCCTTAAGGAAATTCCCGTTCTTTTGGGGGAGATGAGGAGTGCACTGCTCCTCCTGCAGGAAGGAGCTTGGTTAAATCCGTCCTTGGGGTTAAGATGGGTCTTGAAAACATTCCAGTGGGGAATTCCAGTCTTGAAGACGTTCCAGTGGGGAATTCCAGTCTTAAAGACATTCCAGTGAAGGAGGGGACTGGGAAGCCTGGAAGGGGCACATCCTTCCAAGGGAAATCCCTGCCTGCTTGGTCCCAGAAGTTCCTTTTCCTTGTTCATGGGGTGTTTTTTTTACGGAATTCCCTATAATCAGAGGGTTTACATGTCCCAAACCTGCCGCTCCCCAAGACGTGGGGCGATTTGGGATCTCTCCCTGCGCTTCCTGAGCCGCTTCCAGGCTCTGGCGCAGAGTTAAGATGCAGGTGTGCTCCTCCCATCCCTCCAGCCTGAAAGGAGGAACAATAACTGGATCTAATGATTCGTTTTCCTCGTGGAAGTCCATTGTGAGGAGACGTCTCCTGCGACCAGAAAATGAGGTCTAGAGGTGCTTAAGTCTATTTTGTTTAAGAGAGAGCAGACGAGCTCGAGTAAGATGTTCGGAATTAATGGTACAGCTCTCCTGATAATTTGAGGAGAGGTTTGGATGAAAAGTTAAAAATACAGGTGAAGTGAATAATAACACACAGGGAGATAAAGAGCTGCTGAGAGGCGTCCCTGAGTTGTACCGAGAGGGAAATGAATCCCGGAATTGGCAGGATGGTGCAGTGGGATGAAGGATGGGAGGGGAAAGGAGGCTCTGGCTGGGCTGGGGATGGAGCTCAGAGTGAAATTTGGGCTGGGCTCAGTTCTGTGCCCTCAACAATTCTGGTGAAACCGAGCGTCCGCTGCGCCGAATCCAGTTGTGGATCATGGAATTCCAGAATGGTTTGGGTTGGAAAGGACCTTAAATCCGTCCAATCCCACCCCATCCATGGGCAGGGACACCTTCCACTATCCCAGGCTGCTCCAAGCCCTGTCCACCCTGTCCTGGAACACTTCCAGAGGTGAGGTGATCCAGCTGTGTTCTTCTCCTTGGATTTCCTGCTGACTACCAGCCGTGACTCCTCCATCCATGGGAATGCTGCTGGGATCTGCCTTCCTCCTCCTCCTCCTCCTCCTCCTCCTCCTCCTCCTCCTCCTCCCAGCCGCTCCAGGGGCTCTCACTTTGGGTTAAACACAGCCAGGGCAGGAAAAAGCAGAGCTGAGCTCCAGGAAGATGAAATATCAGGGAGATTCACCCAGAATTCATGGTGGAGGCTCCGGGAGGAGCCAAGAGCCTGGCTGATGTCAGGGATTATCAGCAGAGATCCAAGGGGGTGGCTAAAGAGAAATGAAATTAACAGAGAGGTTAAATTAAATCAACAAAAGCAGTTCGGGGTGAGAAAAAAAGATAAAACATCGCCAGTGATGCCTTTTGCTTTTATTTGAAGCTGGTGTTTGACTGCACCCCGATTCTGGGCAACTCAAGTTTGTGTTTAAATCCATCCTGTCCACGTATTTCAGTTGAAATAACGGGATTGCAGCTGGAATTCTTGCCTTTAGCTGTGATCTTTGACTCCTGCACTGGTTTGCAGCATCCACACCAGGAATTCTCACTCTGTTTGGGTCCATTCAAGAAGAACTAAAGGCCAAATCCATGATTTGATGAATTTCAGGGTGCTTCAAATCCCTATGCAAACATCTCCTCCTGCTCCTCCGGAGCTTCTGCCTCACTTTGTGACACTTTATTGATTTTTATTTTTTTTTCCCCTTTCCTTTTCTTCCTCTCCGCGTGGAAACAAATGAAAGCAGGAATTGGGTTTGTAAATAGATAATGGGACGTGAATGCAGAGTAATCAGTGCCATCCATGGACAGCCATACTGATTGTGCCAGGGGAGGCAATGGGATAAATATTTCATGCCTGCATTCGGTGGGAAGTGCGAGAGCAAGGGAAGGAATAAAGAAAAGAGTTGAGAAGGCCACACTTCAGTGCTTTCTCTCAGAAAAGAGGGGTTTTGATGGCGTTAACCCCGCTGTGTTCTGCGCAGAGGAATTGTGTTTAATGTGGAGGTTTCGGTGCCACTCAAGGGAAAAATATCCCGGGTTAAAAATGCTGCTGGAAAGGGTTTGGGATAAAATCAGTGGTTTGAGATGAAGTTTTTTCCTCAGGCTGAGCAGAGCTCAGGTGGGGCTTGGGGACAGGGTGGTGACAGCAAAGGAAAACACGAAAATAAAGAGGAAAATCCTGAAATCCTGCTGGTCGTGGAATCATTGGAAAAGACCTCCAAGGCCATCAAATCCCACCAAATCCCACCATGCCCAGGAAAGCACAAGGGTGTTTGTGAGGGAGCGGGAGGGACGGACCCACAGCTCCTGCCAGGGCAGGAGTGGCTTTGGGAGCACCCTGGGAGGCACAGCAGGATTTCCGTGTGCCATTGGTGTCCTGGGGGCATGGCTGGCTGGTTTTCATGGAAGTTTGGGTGGTCAGAGAGGGAAATAAATCCAGGAGTGGGCACAGCAGGAGGGATCTGGGCATGGAAAGCTCCTGGCGTGCTCCTGTTTCTCTCTGCCACAAAGAACCACTGGGTAAAAACCTGAAATCTGTTCCTCCACCACGAGCTTGAATTGCAGGAGATAAATTGGGCTCAGACATCCAGAAAAAAACCCCGTATTTTTAAATTTTCACTGCCACTCAGGGGTTTTTGATGCTCTTCAGGCAGTTCCAAGAGTTCCTGCATTTCCTGAGCGTTGATTTCTCTGTGCTGGGTGTCTCATGTTGAAGCCACTTGACATTTGATCAGATTTATCTCAGTATTAAGTGATTGCCCATCCCTGGAAGTGCCCAAGGCCAGGTCGGATGGGGCTTGGAGCACCCTGGGACAGCGGAAGGTGTCCCTGCCCATGGCACTGGATGAGCTTTAAGGTCCCTCCCAACCCAACCCATTCCATGATTCTGGGATGATTTTCCATGTCCTGGTGATGGCAGCAAGGGGGACATGGGCAGAGGCTGGAAGAGGTTCTCAGGTTTAATGGGCATTAAATCAGTTCAGAGAAAAAGGAGGAGTCTGGAATACTGAGGAGCACGGTGGCAGAGGGCTGGGAGAAAGGGATTTTATTTCCCGGTCAGAAACTCAATTACGGATGGGGTTAACGGGGAGTGCTGGGAATTCCGAGCACATCCTGCGGTGCAGAGAGTGCTGGGAAGGTGGAGGCGACTCGGAGCTCCCTTTGACCATCCCTGGGTGTTTCCAGGTCTGACGGGATTCCCGTGTTCTCCTGGAGGCGGGGTTGGGCTCGTCGGGAAGGCTCCTGTGGCTCTGAGGGGTTGGTGGTGCACAGCCGGTGTCCTGCGTGTCCCCAGAGCCGCTGTCACCCTGCCCAGGGCCTGTGGGACCCGCCTGCCCTGTCCCCAAGCCCCTGCTTGGAAATTTGGGATGATTCCCTGCTTTCCTGGTTCTCCTCCCAGCTGAGCATCCTTCCCATTCCCTCTGGGATCCCTCCACAGCAGCCAGGGCATTTGCATGGCAAGGCCGTGCAGCTGTAATTAAATATTCCGTTATCAATTAACTATTAATGCCCTCTAATGATTATTTTAAACCTGTGGGAGCCTCCTGGGGAAAAGCTGCAGGTGGGCACAGAGTTTTCCATGGAATGCTGAGCTCCAACCGTGGCATTTCTTATCCAGAGCATTTTAACCCCTTTTCCCACCCAGTCTGGGTGGGAAAACTTCCATCCTTTTAGGGGATGGAATCCTTCATCCTGCAGTTCTCCTGCTGGATTTCAGATGGGAAAGGGGAGAGAAAAGGGGGTTTTGGAGGGAACAGAGGGGTGTGTGAGAGTCTGACAGGCTGTGCCTGGAAACGAGGAGCTGATGGGGATTTCTTGGCTGATTTCATCCTTTCCAAAAGCTGTCGATGTCTTGAGCAAGTGGCACGTGGAGCTGAGGAAAATTCCCGTGCAGGAAAGTCAGGGAAAGGTTTTCCTTCTCCCTAAACCTTCTGTGGGTGCAGAGCACCGGGGCTGTGATGGATTTTTTGTCCCCTCTCCTGGCTTTGCCTTCAGGAATTTTTCCTGCTGTTGCAAAGGCGGCAGGAAGTGCCATCCATTCATGTTTTCCTATTGATTTTCCAAGTGTTCATTCACTGGGCTGATGGAATTTGAACAGTTCAAGCAGTTGGGATCCTTGGAAGTTCGTGGTGGGATGGGTCTGGAAGGTCAGTCCTGGAAGGGGGACTTGAGGGGGCTCAGCCTGGACAAAAGGAGGCGCAGGAGGGCCTGGATTTGATGATCCTGGAGGTCTTTTCCAACCTTAATGATTCCATGAGCCTGTGGAGGTGAAGCGCCTGTGTCAGTGGATTCCCAGTCCTCAGGCTGCTGAATCCACCCTTCAAGGATGTGCTGAGTGAAAACAGAAATAGGGAGAGGGGACAGGGGAAGCTGAGCCTCGTCCAGGCAGGTGCGGTTTATTGTTGTCTCATTTTTATCTCAGGCCGTTGAATTGCAGCTGTGAAAGGGAAATTTGGCTCTGCACAGCCAAAGATTATGTACGAGGAGTTTGGCTGCTGATGCAGAATGAGCAGTGACCAGGCCCTTGGGGGGTGGGGGTATTAAGTTTAAGGGTGTTGTCATAACAACCAGCCAGGGGAACTTCCTCAGCACTGGTATGAGGCATCCCATGTTTGATCTCGGCCCCAAATCTGTTGGTTTGAACTCGGTTGTATGAGAGAGAGTTTCCAATTCAATCGGTTCAGCCGCCTCAGAGTCACTCAAGGATGGCAAAAAGCCACAGAGAATCCAGTTCTGCCCCACCTCGCCTCCCTGGGAGAGCTGGGAGCGGGGATGGAGATAACCGACGGAGAAATGGTTGGGAACAACCCTAAAGCCCAGTTTTAAAATGTTCCAGTCACGCTCAGAGCGCTGCAGGATCCAGGCACGGGATAATCCAGCCTTTGGATCGTACTGTAGGTGGCAGAGATGCGTTAGTTATGCAGCCTAATCACCCTGCAGCTCATTAACGGGCCACGAGCACCTCTGCATTAATTAATGCTGCCAATTCCAGCCTGGATCCCGCTTGGAGGAGCTCGGGTCACCTCTGGAGGCGCTGGGTGACTGAAGGGCTCTTCAGATGCTCCATGGGCTGTGAGATCTGCTGCTAAAAAATGTTTGATAATCAAATCTGAATTATCCTCTGCATGGAAGAGATTCCCAGGATCCTTTTGCCTTCACCTA
This sequence comes from Lycocorax pyrrhopterus obiensis, assembly GCA_014706295.1. Taxonomy (NCBI): domain Eukaryota; kingdom Metazoa; phylum Chordata; class Aves; order Passeriformes; family Paradisaeidae; genus Lycocorax; species Lycocorax pyrrhopterus. Next base: position 4,745,675 of record JACSVZ010000024.1, read on the forward strand.
AAAAACCAGAGGTGTTGGAATGCCAAGAGTGGGCGTTGGAATGCCAAGAGTGGGTCTTGGAATGCCAAGAATTGGTCTTGCAATGCCAGTAAAAGGTGTTGGAATGCCAAGAATGGGTCTTGGAATGGAAGTAATTAATTAAGTGATAGCTGGGGATTAAAATAATCAACTTTCATGAACAGGAACAAGGTTCCCTGAGAGCTTTGCTCTGTCCCCACCACGGTGAATGTCACCACTGGGGACCTCAGTCCAAGTGCTGTGACTTGGGAAAAATGTTGTGTTCCAGTCTAAAACTTGGCTTGGGATAAAACTCAGCCAGGAATTGTGAGTTGGAGTTTAATGAAGCAAAGAGCCTCATATTTTAAAAGGAAATAAAATGATAAAGAGTTTTGAAGGGCTGTTGCTGGGCTCTGGAGCTTCCCACCTTGGTGGCTGGCTGGAATCTTCCTCAGGTCGGGATAGGTCATAAATAAAACCAAAATTAAAGAGGTTTTTTGCCATCCTTTGCCTTCCTGGGTTAAACAGAGATTTTTGTCGTGGGTTAAGCAAATGTGAAGAAGGGAACTGAATAAGCTTGGGAGTGTTCTTTGCCTTAGGAAAAAGGAATGGAAACGCCTGCAGTGACAAACATGGAGCTCTCAGATGGGAATCCCAGCAGGAATGAGAGGCTGGAAGCACCATGGGGTGGGCGGTGCTCTCCTTGGGGGTGGGGTGCCCACGGAGGAGTTCCCGAGTTCCTGGTGGAGGAGGGCAGCCCGGAGAGCCGGGTTTGGGGCGTCCCTCCGGGGTGCTGACGTGGCTCCTTGCTCCCCTGCAGGTTCACCGGGATGAATTTGCCGGCCCCCGTGATCAGCAGTAAGAACTGGCTGCGGCTGCACTTCACCTCGGACGGCAACCACCGGCAGAAGGGCTTCAGCGCCCAGTACCAAGGTAAAGGAATGGATGGATGGATGGAGGGATGGATGGAGGGATGGATGGATGGATGGATGGATGGATGGATGGATGCCCCTGCCTGGCCTCGCCCATCCCAGCTTTCCCAGGGATCCGCAGCTGCCTCCCTGCGTGATCCCGCTGCTGTTCATTTTCCAGCTGAAATCCCCCGGAGTGTGGGTTTCACAAAATCCCAGGCTGGTTTGGGTTGGGAGGGACCTTAAATCCCATCCAGTGCCATGGGCAGGGACACTTCCACTGTCCCAGGCTGCTCCAAGCCCTGTCCAGCCTGGCCTTGGACACTCCAAGGGATCCAGGGGCAGCCCCAGCTTCTCTGGGCACCCTGTGCCAGGGCCTCCCCACCCTCACAGGGAGGAATTCCTTCCCAATATTCCCTCCTGAGTCCATTTCTCCATCTGTAAAAGAGCAGCAATACCTGAATCTGTAAAGTTCTGGAATACCAGGAGGGTTTGGGTTGGAAGGGAGCTCCAAGCCCATCCATTCCCATCCCATCCAACCCTTCCACTGTCCCAGGTTGCTCCAAGCCCTGTCCAGCCTGGCCTTGGACACTGCCAGGGATCCAGGGGCAGCCACAGCTTCTCTGGGAATTCCATCCCAGCCCCTCCCCACCCTCCAGGGGGATTCAGGATTGGGATAAAAAGATTTCAGGATTAGGATGCTCAGGTGCTGTTGAGGGACAGGAGATCCTTTGGCAGTGGAGAGAAGATGCTGCTCCGAGGCTGTGGCAGCCCTGGGTGGGACCAGAGGCTCTCCAGAATGGATTGAGTGGATTCCTTGGAAGTGTTCCCACCATTCCCTGTGACGACTCTGAAGGAGGTTGTGGGTGCAGCTGGCTCTGGAGGCAGGATCCAGGAGAGGGGAAGTGAAGCAGGAAGGAGCAGGAATGACACCCAGTCCCTCCTGCAGTCCCCTCCCAAGGCTGGGCTCCGTGGAGCTCAGCAGGTTTCCTTTGGCTGGGAAAAAGTTCCACAGCTCTGGAGAGGAGTCAGGGGAAAGGGAGAGGATTTTCCTTGGATAAATCCGCAAAGCTGCTCCATTTGGATGCTCCCTGGTTGTTCTTAGCGGTGCTGGCATGGCCTCAGCACACGAACCACAGCATTATTCGACTTCCCTGCTTTCCTTGACCCCGTAAATGACTTTATTACAAGGGAAAAAAAAACCCCCTTTTGTTGTTGCCGTGCAGCACAAACGCCTGGAAAAGGCAGCTTCCCTTCGGATGCCTTTTCCCCGGCTGTCAGGAGCGCTGCTTTCTCCGAATCACCTGCCTGAGCCAGCCCTTCTCCCTCCACAGGAAAGTCGGGATGAGTGTTCTAATTCCCCCTGATGAGATAAATGTCGGGGGATTCTCCTCTCATGCACTGAATGAACTGGGAATGAACTGGGCACGGAGTGTTCAAAAATGAACTGAACTCCCCGTTCCTGAGCTGGAATCGAGGCAGGATCTCGGCCCAGCTGCCAGAGGGGACCTGCCCTCATTTTTCCTGCTGGTTTTTGTGGAGTTTGGCAGCTTTTTTCTGTCTTTCAGTGCTTAAAAAGCAAAGCAAAACAAGCAGCCAAGCAATAAAAGCTCCCTGGGATGAAGGGGAGGGGTCTGAAGGCAGCAGGATCTGTAGGACAGGAGATGCTGATACTTTAAAAACCTCCCTGTAACCCTTCCCACAACCCGGCCTGGACATAAATATTTCACTGGAGATAAATCCCTACAAAACAGGCCACGTAATTCCACAGGATGCAGAGCAGCTGAAATGCATTTTTCATCAGGAGAGCCGCGTCAGGATCGGCCAGGAGAAGGAGGGGAGGCTTTAGGGCGGCTCTAATTTGTTGTCTGTTTCCCAAAGACGTGTCTGTACATCATTTATGAACCCCCTGTGTCCTCTGGGACGGGGCCTGGCTTTGCTGATAATCTATAAGAAAACAATTTCCCTTGCAGCTTGTTTAAATTGATCCCGAGTTTTGCGGAACACCGTCGCTGTCTGTTCCCTCTCGGCTCTCCCTAATCCGTGCCCTCATTTGGAAATCACTTCAGGAATGTAAAAGCAAGGTTAGATGCAATCAGGCTGTGGAAAGGGGGTTTTTTTTTGGTGTTGTTGAACACAGCAAATTCATTCCCTCCCTGGGAGAGTTCGATATTTCCCCCTTCCCTTCTCCCTTTCGTTAAGGTGAATCTCGATCTTTGCAAATGCTTTTTCCCCACTCCCTGTGTAAGGAAATCAAAGGGGCTCTGAGAAATCTGTGGATAGGAATTTTTTATTTTATTTTCTTCCATCCTGGCTCCTCACAAAGGTGCCTGCAGGTGGAAGAAAATAATGCTGAAGTGTTTTAGTCAGGTGAGGTGGCAGGACCTCAGGTGTCCCGTGTCCTCCCCGATCAGAGGGGCTGGAAATGCAGGGCTGGAATGGCAGAGACGCTGGAGAGATGGGAATGCTGCCCTGCCCCTGCTGCCCCTCTCTGCACATGTTTTATGGCAGAACTTGGCTCCCTAATTGCTCTGGAGCTGATTGTTACCAACACATAATTGCAGCTTTTATCGATCTCCCCGCCCCGGCCGCTTCCCTTCCCTCCGGCAGGAAGATAAATGGGATGAGCTCCAGCCCTGGCACAGGACAGATCCCAGCAGGGCTGGCTCCGTCAGGGAGGGGCTGGGGAGCTCTCTGTGGCACGTGTGAGACACTCAAATGGCTTTTTGAGGGATTCGTGGAATCTTGGAATGGTTTGGGTTGGCAGGGACCTTAAATCCCGTCCGCTTCCAGCCCGTGCCACGGGCACCTTCCACTGTGCCAGGGTGCTCCCAGCCCCATCCAGCTGGCTTTGATTTACAGGTCTGTCCATGGATAGGCTTCAGTCTGGAGAGATCTTCCCCTCCTCATCCTGGATGCTCCTCTCTTCATCTTGGATCTTCCATTTCTCGTCTGGGATCTTCCCCTCCTCATCCTGCATGTTCCCCTCCTCATTTTCCATCTTCCCCTCCTCATCTTAGATCTCCCACTCCTCATCCTGGATCTTCCCCTTTTCATCCAGGATCTTCTACTCTTTATCCTGGATCTTCCTCTCTTCATCTTGGATCTTCCTCTCTTCGTCCTGGATGTTCCCCTCCTCATTTTCCATCTTCCCCTCCTCATCTTGATCTCCCACTCTCCTCATCTTGGATCTTCCCCTCCTCATCCTGGATCTTCCCTTTTCATCCAGGATCTTCTGCTCTTTATCCAGGATCTTCCTCTCTTCATCTTGGATCTTCCATTCCTCATCTTGGATCTTCCCCTCCTCATCCTGGATCTTCCACTCTTCGTCCTGCATCTTCCCCTTTTCATCCTGGATCTTCCCCTCCTCATTTTAGGTCTTCCCCTCCTCATCTTGGATCTTCCATTCCTCATCCAGGATCTTCCCCTTTTCATCCTGGATCTTCCCCTCCTCATCCTGGATCTTCCCCTCCTCATCCTGGATCTTCCTCTCCTCATCCTGGATCTTCCCCTCCTCGTCCTGTGTCACCCCCTTGGGCTGCAAAGGGATTTTTAGCTCCTGCCATGCAACCTGTGGAGTCTCCTGGGCAATCCTGGGTAACTCTGGTGCTTGTGCAGTCTCTGATTCCCAAAGATCCCTCGCTCAGGCTGCCAAAAGAGGGATTTTTCCAAAGAGTTGCGTTTGAGGGGGTTTCTCTTCACCCCCAAGAACCAGAAGCACTGTGAGCATCCTGCTGTATCCCAGGAGCTGCTGAATCATCCCAGCAGGAGGGAGAGATCCGGGCGGGATCTGGATTTAACAGCAATTCCCCCAGCAAGGAGAACAGAGCTGCACAGAATAGATTTTTTTGGTCGCTGCTGCCGAAATGCTGTTTTCCAAATTAAAAATAAATAAATGTCTGCTTAAATTCTCATTTAGAGCAACATGAAGTGGTTGAAAAGGAACAGCCCGGCCTGCCTGCCGCGCTGGCAGAGCTTTGTAATGTCATCTCTCAAATCTGACAGGATGCTGAGTGTTCCATTAGATCTGCTGGATGTGTGTGAGCAGCAAAACCCTCCAGAAAACAGGAGTTTGTGTTCATCCAATTATCCTGCCACAGTCCTTTGTAGTGCTGCTCCGCATTCCAATTGACAAACAAAGTAGATTTTCAAATACCGGATTTTGGAGGGCAGGGAGTGGGAGAATTGTTCTGATTTATTTAATTAAAAAAAAAAAACCCAGAAACAAGTGGTGCTTTATTGTGCCTGGTTCTGATGTAAACGGAGTCGTTTGTAAAGGCTGACTCCCGTCCTTACGGCTCCAGAATGAAGGATGAAGGGCAGAGGATGCAGTGATCCCTGTTTATCGATTATCCCGGAAAGGGACATGATGCAATTAGGGAGGAGATGCTTCCCAGGGATGCAGCTCAGCCTCTGGAGTTCGGGATTGGTTTTCCATCGGGATGGGATCTGGCAGGGGTGGCTCTGGGAGAACCTTGGTTAGAAATGTGTCCCTGAAAAATTTCCGGGCCTGGGTGTATCCAAATTATGAATTCCCCACGCCAGAGAATCCTGGAATGGTTTGGGTTGGAAGGGACCTTAAAGCCCATCTTGTTCCACCCCCTGCCACCCTCCATTGCCTTCTCCTGCATTTGGGATGTTCAGCACTGGGGAAATCCGTGCAGGCTGCTGTGTCCTGATGGGAAAAGTTGACCTTTCCAAGGATGTCTCATCCCATCCATGGTGCCACCATCGGCCCTGGGGGGGTTCACCAATGCTTGGGAAGCTTTGCTCGGCCTCTAAATTCCCTTTATTGTGCACAAATCACCCGAGCTGAGCTTTTGTGGAGAGTGGAAACATTCCCTGGGGACCGGATAACGGGATGTGCAGTGGGAACACAAAAATGGGATTATTTTATAAAGCTGCTCCGCCACTGATCGTGCCCCAAAGCACAAGCACAGAGCAGAGGGTCAGGGACTGCCCAGCCCCGATCCACATCCTGCCATAGCCCAAATTCAGCCTTGGAAACTTGGAATTGGCTGGGATTTATTGCCTGGGAGGGAATGGTGGCCGGGATTGGGGGGGTTATCCCTGTGTTTGCTTGGAAAACAGGACAGCCTGGGAGTCGTGGCTTTGGGCTCCTGTTGGTGGGGAAAAGAAAGAATTTTGGGAATGGGGTTGATGTTATCGCTGTAAATAAGGAGCAGGGATAAAACTTGGAATTGGCTGGGGTTTATTGCCTGGGAGGGAATGTTGGCTGGGATTGGGGAGGTTATCCCTGTGTTTGCTTGGAAAAAGCTGGAGAATCACTGCAGGATGGTCTGTCACTATTTTAGTTGAGGCAGAAACAGGTTTTTACCCCAAAAACGTGAGGTTTGGTAGCCCCGAGTCCTTTCTTTGATCCATCGATAACACATTGATGAAAAACCCCGAGATCAGGCTGGAAATATCCCGTGATTCCCATCCACGTGGATCCTCGGGGCATCCCAAAACCTGCTGCTTTCTTCTCCTCCTGCCGCACTTGCAGGTGGGTTTGGAGTAAAAAGAAGCACGAGTTCGATTTGCTTTGGCAGCAGCCTGCCGTTAATTAGTTTTCCCTTCTCCAATTAATACAAAAAGGCAGCTCCCCTGAACAGATTGAAGCTGCTGAGGAGCGGCTTTCCCTCCCTCATGAATATTTGTCAGCTAACGCGGCCCTCAGATTGAAGTTATCGCCGCTTTGTTTAAAGGGAAAGCCAAAAGCTGGCGGTAAATGAGGAGGGAAGAGCTGCACCCTCAAAGCACCACCTCAGGTGAGCTTCAAGGAGCCTCTCCCCGTCTGAGGTTCCTGCAGCAGCTGTTCCAAACCGGCTTTTTTTAAGCCCAAAAAAGAAGCGCCCGCGATGGAAAAGCCCCTCGTTAGTGACGTGGGTGATTCTGCTGGACAGCTTTGTCTCAGGAGTGTGCTCATTTAGGGATGAAAGGCTGGCACGATGGAGAACACGGCGAGAGAGGGTTTGAAGTGGGTGCAGGGCTGGGTTTCTCCACCGATAAGGGCTGGCTTGTCAGGAAAAGGCTCCCTGGAAGTGGTTTGGACACGGAGCTCTCTACTGGGAAGCTGCTCTTCAACCTCAGCAGCTCCAGCCTGCCTGGGAAGGCTGGGTTATCCCAGTTCCTGCCAGTGGAGGCTGGGTTATCCCAATTCCTGCCTGGGAAGGCCGGGTTATCCCAATTCCTGCCAGTGTAGGATGGGTTATCCCAATTCCTGCCTGGGAAGGCTGGGTTATCCCAATTCCTGCCAGTGTAGGATGGGTTATCCCAATTCCTGCCTGGGAAGGCTGGGTTATCCCAATTCCTGCCAGTGTGGGCTGGGTTATCCCAATTCCTGCCAGTGGAGGCTGGATTATCCCACCTCCTGCCAGTGGAGGCTGGGTTATCCCAATTCCTGCCAGTCAAGGCTGGATTATCCCAATTCCTGCCTGGGAAGGCTGGGTTATCCCAACTCCTGCCAGTGGAGGCTGGATTATCCCAATTCCTGCCAGTCAAGGCTGGATTATCCCAATTCCTGCCAGTGTAGGATGGATTATCCCAATTCCTGCCAGTGCAGGCTGGATTATCCCAATTCCTGCCTGGGAAGGCTGGATTATCCCAATTCCTGCCAGTGTGGGCTGGATTATCCAATTCCTGCCAGGAAAGGCTGGGTTATCCCAATTCCTGCCAGTGTGGGCTGGATTATCCCAATTCCTGCCAGTGAAACTGGATTATCCCAATTCCTGGCAGTGTAGGATGGAATTCGTGCCAGGGAAAGCCGGGTTATCCCAATTCCAGGTGTTTGTGCTGCTCCCAGATGGTTCTGCTCGGTGGGGTTTGTGTTTGGAGGGAGCCTCGGCTGCAGCAGCCAAATCCACCTCAAATTCCACCTCAGGAAAACAAATTGCTGCTCCCTGGCCTGCTGGGAGAGGATGGGGCTCTTGGAGATGGATGGAATTCTTGTTCCCTTTCCTGGTTTTCCTCCTCTCCTGGCGGAGGTTTGGAGCAGGGAGTGAGGGAATGGTCGCGCTTGGATGTGGGGCTCCAGACGGATGTTTCCCTTTGCCAGCAATCTGGGTTTCATTTGGTTTTCCCTGCTGTTTTCCTGCTTTTTGGAGTCTGCTGTTTATCAGACCGTGTCTGCAGTTTTTAGGGTGTGAGTGCTCCCATGGAATGGCTCTGGATATTCCATAATGGATTCGTGGAATAAATTCCTGCAGCAGGAAAACCGGCGGGAAACCAACTCAGCATTTTCCTCTCAGCATCCCTGAAGTTTTTTAGAGCTTCCCTTTTTTCTGCCTCCCATTTTTAGTGTTACAGAGGGGTGAGGGGGCTTGGACCCCATTTTTATCCTCAGATTAAAGCTCTCCAAAGCCCTACCATGGAAAATAAATCCCTCCTGCTTTGGGGGGGTCAGGCTAAGCTGGCTGATCCCAATGGGAAGGATGCAGGATGTGGGTGACGCACAACTCCAGCTTCGTTTTCTCTTTAAAATAAAAACTTTAACATCCCTGGAGCTCAGCTAAACCTTTTCCTTTGTTTCCAATCCCTGCAGTCAAGAAGCAGATGGAGCTGAAGTCCAGAGGGGTGAAGCTCATGCCCAGCAAGGACAACAACCAGAAGACATCTGTGTGTAAGTTCCTTGGCTCTTTCCTTCGCTGTCTTTTCGATAACAAATCTCCTGGAACATTCCATCGGACTCGCCAGTAATCTCTGAAACTTTGCCTCTCCTCAGAGTTCGGGTGCTTTTCCCTCTCTTCCCTCTGCATTTCTGCATCACTTCCTCCTCGCGGTGCTCTGTTCACAAGCATTTACTAACTCCTGGAAGGGGCACGAGGGGCTTGGAGTGTGTGGGTTTGGTTGGTTCTGTGCTCCAGGACAGCCTGGGGGCCGTGGCTTCGGGCTCCTGTTAGTGGGGAAAAGAAAGAATTTTGGGAATGGGGTTGATGTTATCGCTGTGAATAAGGAGCAGGGATAAGGAACAGCACCCAAAAAAACCTGTTAGAAAATTTTCAGAGGCAGCAGCAGCGTCTTCCTTTTTCTACTTGAGTTTTATTCCCTTTTCCCTGCAGAAAAATCCCAGTTCCGGGTTTATAATGCTGATTTTTCGGGTTTAGTGGCTGTGGTTGGTGGTTGGTGTGTCAGGGGCGGAGCGTCCCCTGTCACTGCTGTGCCTCCCTCTGGCAGGTGGGAAATCTTCCATCTTCCCATCAGGTGCTTCCCAAATCAGGAGCAAAACCTGTTGTGGTGACTCTGAAATGAAACAGGAGGGATCTGACTTGGAGTTGATATTTTATATTTTTATGATATTTTATGCTAAGGATTGAAGTGGGAGCAGGATGTAGCATTTTTCCAAATGGATTTTAGGGGAGAGGCTGGAATTGCTCCTTTCCTGGCACAGCCCATTACCCCCATCAGAGAGGAGTGGTTTGGACGTTTCGTTCTGGTGGATTTTGGATACGAAATTCAGCAAAATGGATGGGCTGGATCTGAATCGTGGCTCGGTGTCTGTCTGGAATGAGGGGCTCCCTCCCAGCTCCCAGGAGAATGTTTAGAGGCTTTGGATTTTTGGGAGCAAAGCCCAACAAGGTCAAAAACGGCCCCGAAATCTCCAGAGCAGAAAACCTTGGGGGCGTGTCCAGGGAAAATTGATTCCATTTTGAAGGAAAATTCCAAGTCCCGTTCCCGGCTGGGTGATGCATTCCCTGCCAGGAAGAAATGACTTGGGATGAACATCCCAGTGCACTGAAGTGAGTGGGAAATTCGGTTGGAAAACACTCCTGGCTTGGTGTGGAGACAGAGGGATGTGTTTGGAGTGGGGGGTGTGGTGTCCTGGATTTTGGGGAATGTGGGAGAGGGAGCGATGAATGCTGGCCTGGCTTGAAGTCATGGGTTTCATGAAGTACTCTGGTGTTAAGAGTACACAGAATTCCCGTTTCTCCCTCCTGGGAATGGCCTTTGGAGCAGTTTTACCCATTTCTAATGCGCTGAGGCTGAGGAGGACACAGCACCTGCCCTTCCCTCGCAGCAGATCCTGCCCTGTCCCAGCCCTGCTGCACTTCCGAGGAGGAAAACGTAGGAATTCCTTCCCTCTACCAGGTTTATCCCCTCCCCGGGGGCAGCAGCTCAGAGCTGCCAGTTCAGCACCTTGGCAGCTCCGATCTCGTCGGAGGCAGCTCAGGCTGGAAGTTGTTCAGCTGGAATAACGGGAATGGGGATGGTGGCCAGGCTGGAAGTTGTTGAGCTGGAATAACGGGAATGGGGATGGTGGCCCCGTTCCTGCCCCTTCCCAGCGTGGTCCTTGTCACCCTCCCTGAGCCTCCAGTCCTTCCCCGTGCCCTGCTCTCCGTGAGGTCTGCGTTTTCAGCCCTGGTTATCCCTATCTCAGGCAGCCTTCTGCTCCCACAGGGCATTTCCGGCTGCAGAAGTGCCGATTCCCGAGGAGACGGCGCCGGGAAAATCGGGTCTTTCTGCAAAGCTTTGTCTGCTCTGTTCCCTGTCGGATTTGCAGGGTTGGCCGTGCCCCTCGTGCTCCCAAACTTCCATGACCTCAGTCTGCATCCCAGATAATTACACAGGTGGGACAGGCTGCTTAAAGGAATTTCCCATCCCAGAGCAATTTCCAGTTGCTCTGGCTCAAATACCAGAAATTCAGGAATTCTTGTGTCTCTTGGTAACACTTAAAGCTGAGCCATGAAATCCTAAAATCATTAAGGCTGGAAAAGACCTTAATCCTTGCTTTATTTTCAATTATTCCTACCAGCAGTGTTTTCTTTCCAAGTGCTCTTTGCTAAAACCTGGCCTAAAATCCTCCCTGGAAGAATCCAGGCTTAAATCCTACGGGTCTTGCAGAGGTTTTTGGATTTGGGATTGCTTGGTGAGGTTAAACTCTGTGTGTTCCGTGTGTCTGAGTGGAGGCAAAATGCAGTGATGGGACAGCTGCTTGTGTTATTGCAGGGGAGAAAAAAAATACACAAAAATACGGAATTTTGGGGGGTGGTGCTGGTTGTGCTCAGTTTTAGTGGAATGTGTTCGTTTGAACTCCTAATTAAGTGCCTTGTACTGCTCACCACCAGTAAAATGATTGGGAAATCCTGCTCGAATCGCTTCTGGAGGGAAAATAATGCAGAGAGAAAAATAATGCAGGTAGGAGAAATAGTCTGAAGTTTTAGGTCTTGTTTCAGAGGCTGTTCCTGTCGCTGAATGCAGAGTGTAAATGTGGATATTCCGGGTCCCACAGCGGGGAAATTGTGGTGTTTGGGTTCTACAAAGCAGCATCAAAGTGGCTTTTGTGGGGTTTGGGTGAGGCCCACCTGGAGAGGCCCCGTGGGGTTACTGCAAGGGCTCGGATGAAGGAGTGGAAGTTCTGTGCGTGCCCAGCTCGGTCAAAATCTGCTTTGCAAAGTCATTTTGGAGGGGGTTGAGCAGTTTTTAGGTGTCAGCCGAGCGTGGGGGAGTTTCTGGGTGTGAGAGTGTCCGTGGTACTGGGACAGCTCCGGGTGAGGGACACAGGAGCCACCTTGGGCTGGGGGAGAGGCTTGGCTTGGGTTGGGTGGGACACCCTGGGAACGGTCCGTGAGTTCTGCAGTTCTGGGGGTGGTCGTGAACCTGAATCTCCTGAGCCGTTCTGGGGCAGCGCGAGGAGGGAGATTGGGGTTTGGAAGTCTCCAGGTGGAACGTTTCCAGCTGGAATCGGTCTTTCCCCAGGGTCAGGACTTTTTCGTGCTTGGTGTTGCTAAACTTGGGAGTGTTTCGTGTCTGGCTCGGTGTCACTGAGGTTCTGGAATCACTGAAGCCCTGTTTTTTGGGCGCTGAAGGATCTTTGGGGGTTGGAAATGCAGCAAGACCTCGTTGGGGCGAGCCCTGCACCTCAAAATCAGCTCCCTGCTCTCAGGATTTTTGATTTTTGTAACCCTGCCCAGAAGTTTGCACGGAATAACTCCGAACCCTGGTGCGACCACACAGATTAACCCTTGAAACCACCTAATTCCTGTCCTTCCCAGCCCTCCTGCCAGGAGAAAGGATCCCCTCCTTTCATATTCCTCCTGCTGGGGCTTTGTCAAAGCTTTTTAGGTGCTGCTTTGTTTTGTCGTTCCGAAATCCGGTGAGAAATTGTCCCTTGGGAATCCTTCAGTGAACTTTTTTTTATTAAGAGAGCTCGGACTAAAGAGGATTTTGACAGTGGATCCCCGTGGCAGACGGAACGATCGGAGCTGGCTGTGGCTGAACGCACAAGGAGAAAGAAACAGAAAAAATCAGGAGAATGAGGGGATGGAAAACCAATCCCATGGGTGGGGGCGAGAATTCCTGAGCTTCTGATACAGAAATGGAGCGGTTCATCCCGATTTTTTGGGATCTGTTGTTTTCCCAGTAGCCTTGAAGGGTTCGTTTGGGAGTGGCACAGCGCGGATAAAGCTTCGGGAAGGTGAGCAGCGAGTTCTCAGCGTGACAAATACGGTTTAGAACCTTTGGGCTGCCTGGATTTGTGTGTGTGCGCTCAGAACAAAAGGCAGAGAGCACAAGTTGCTCTAAATGAGCATCTGATCCATCTCCTCCTTTTCTTTCACTCTCCTTAAAAGGGAAATTCCCCAGCTCCCGGGATATGGAGATATCTTCCCTCTCCCCCTTGCTCAGCTTTATCTTCGCTGTTCTCTGCTTTATCTGCTCGTGTTTTTAGGTGTTAATGAATCTCCAGCTAACGAGGGATGAACTGGGGTTAGGCCTCAGCAGTGGGACTGACAAACTCTCCTCCGGGGCCTGGGTTTTCCTGGGAATCCGGGGCCTTGTTTCTTCCCAAAGTTTTGAATCCTTGTATTTTATCCGATACGGGAAACAATCACTGGGTGTGACAGCAGTGACCAACTCTGAGGGCCACAAAAGGGGTGGTCTGGGGGGGTTTTGACCATGGGAGGAGGAATTTGCTGTGGGAATGTGATTTTTGATCCAAGGAAGAGCTCCCAAGTGTTGGGATGCAGCCCTGGGAGCTGCGGGTGTGCACGTCACAGGTGTGTCTGGTCACGGAGGTTTCACTCTGGACATGTTTTAGGGGCAAGATGAGGAATTTGAGCCCTTTTCCTTCACTCCCACACGGCCTTGGGACATAAAACCCCTTTGGTTCGCTCATCCTGAGGTGAATTTTCCTTCGTTTGGAGCTGCCGGAGCACAGGCATCACCTCTGTGTGGGGTGGGGACAGGGAAGGAACCCCACAGAGGGTGGTGGCACCTGGGGACTTTGTTGAGCCAAGCTTTTCCTGTCAGAAGCTGGGATTTGAATCCGTGGGCTCCCTTCCTTCACACTCTGGGATCCATTTGGAATTCTCTGGAATTCTCCAAACTCTTTGGAATTTGTGAAAAGTGGCAAAGCAAAGCTTTGGGGCTACAAAAAATTGAGGGGTGCCAGGTGCTGCTTTGGTGCTGCTGCCTGCCCACCTGAGTGGGGTTAGGGACATGGAAAAGTGGGAATGCAATCCCTCAGGAGGCTGCTTTCCATGAATCCGTGTCTCTGTCACCTCCGGGCCCTCACACACACGGAGGAGAGCTCGGAGCACCAAAGCATCGTGTGGGAGAACAGAGCCACACGTGGGGCCAGTCCCGGCCCCATCCCTGCTCCAGCACGGAGGGAAGGGAGGGAAAAAGGGCCTTGGGAAGGGAATTCCTGAAAAGGACTTCAAGGGCACCGGAGAGGTGTTAGTGCTGAGGAGAAGCTGGGGCATTTTTGGGATCAGCAAAAGTTGGGAACCGTCAATCCTTCCCTCCCTGTGGGAACACGCCCATCTCCCAGCTATAGTTGGGGATGCACTGGGGATTCCCCAGTGGATAATTCCCAAATATTGGATGGTCTCGGCTTTGTGTGTGCCCAGTGTGGGTGGATTCTCCCCGTGCCTGCCCTTCCCACGCCAGCGCTGCTGTGCTCCCTCCTGCACACCTGAGCATTCATTCTGTTCAGGGATGTAAAACGGAGCGAGATCATCCCTCTCCCTATTCCAAGTATTTTCTCCCCTCTCCTCCTTATCCCGTAAGAGGAAAGACTGGAAGAAAACCTGGAAAAGCTGAGATGGAGAGAGATTTTTAACTGGAAGCGTGGGAATTTCGGGCTGGGCTTCCCCAGGAGCCGGTGTCACCTCGGTGTCACCCTCCTGCTGGCAGCGGCCTCGGGGGCTCGGTGTTTGGAATGAGGACTGGGAGTTTTTTCCCTGCAATCCAGGCAGGGGTGGAACGGAATTGGGGCCTTCTCAGCGCTTCAGCGTCACGGCCGAGAAACGCGGTGGTGTCGTGGGCGCGAGGAAAACCGAATTCCCGTGGCAAAATCACCCCTTTGTCCCGTGTTACCGTGCTGGAATTCCGACTGGAAATCGGGATTGTGCCAGGGCTGAGGAACCGCCCGGGTTTCCCCACCCTTTGCGCCTTGGACAGGTTGGAGAGGGCTGGAAACGGGGAGGCCGAGGATGGAGCTGGGAGGTTTGTCCGGTGCTGCTCAGCGCTCCGTGGGGTTCCTGTTTGTTGGCATCGAGGTTGCTCCATCGAATTTTCCATGTTCCAACTAAATGACTTCGCTTTAAAACCCTCGGCTCGCATTCCCCTCTCCTTTCTCCCTCTCGTTCTGTGCTTGGTTTTCTCCCCCCTGGGATCACCCACCTGCCTTTTCACGGAGTTGTTTTCTTTCCCTGGCACACTGGGCTGGGCTTGGAGGGGTACGAGGTCGCCTCGGAGAGTCGCAGGAGGAGTTTTAATCGCGGGAAATGGGCTCTGTGATTGGTGTCATTCAGCAGAATGAAAAAAATCCCAAAAAACCAGCTCTTTCCAGAGGTATTTCTGTAGTGGAACGGAGGGAAAGCTGTGTCCCTAGCTGGCATTTCCTAGAAAACCCTCGGGTGCATAAACTGAGCGGGATATTTCTTTCCAAAGCTGTTGTCTTTCCTCAATGAAACGGAACACGTCGAGGTTTTCGACCTACCAGTTGCCATTTTTCTCGCCACATCCACCAAGACAGCTGCTGCAAGAATGTTTCCTTTGCTATTCTGTCTCTGTATGTGCTGTTTTTTTGCTTTGTAGTAACTCAGGTTGGTGTGTCCCAGGGACATAATTTGTGTCCAGACCCTGGGATTCCCGAGAGAGGCAAAAGGATAGGCAACGATTTTAGGTAAGAGCCTTTTCCCTGTGTGTTCTGTGCATGCTGCAGAGCTCCTGCCTGTCCCTGGGTGTGCTCCTGGCGTGGGGGGCTCTGTCTGTGGTCCCCCTCTGCCCCCCTCGGGTGTGGCACCTCCCAAAACCCCGCCCAGATTTGGGGAATGCGGGTGGAAAACCCTGAACGTGTGTGCTGCCCCACGTGAGGGTCTCTAAAGATCTCTCTGAGTGTTTTCATCCTTTCCCAGCCCATTTTATCCTTTCCCAATCCATTTTATCCTTTCCCATTTTATCCTTTCCTATTTTGATCCCTTCCCAGTCCAGGCTGTAGAATCCCTGTGCGCTCTCATCCCTCCCCTGGTTAAAGTGCGGGAAAACTGAAACAGCAAAATAAAAAATCACAAATTATCTCAAGCCCCAGCACGGCCCTGCCCTCGGAGGATTTGAGGGGACTGAGGTTCCTTGTCACTGAGTCCATGTGGGGCCAGATAATTGGGGTTTATGAAGTTTCAGGCAGTGCTGTTGTCCCTTCCCAGTTCCCAGTTTTCCCTTGCACAGTGCCCCAGCCTGCTGGTGGCCGTGGGGAATCGAGATTTCAGCTCCTTTTGCTCATGGAAAGTGTCCCTCAGTCGAACCCCAGCCTGTCAGATTCTCCTCAAATCCAGCAAAGGGGGGAGGGCGGAGGGAAGGGAATTGCCCACAGTCCCTGAATGCCGCGGGATGGATTCCCAGCTGCTGCAAACTGGACTGTGGTGCCTCCGTGAGCAAAGCAGCTGCAGCAGCAAAGGCTCTGAAGCCAAACCACACAATAAAGAACAGAACTCTCAGCAGTTGATAAAGAAGATTTTTTTTTTCACTTTATGAGAATGCTGAGCGTGTCCTCTGCCGGGGCTGTGGATGAAATTCCCACTGAAACGTCACTAAAAATTTGGAATTGGACACAGGGGGAGGCAGAGGGGGAGGCAGAGCTGGTCCCTCCTCCCTTCCCGCTGCTGCCTGCGGGGCCGGGGCATGGCTCTGGCCCCAAATCCCGGGATGCACGAGGCAGGACGAGGCTGATGTCCCCTCTGTCCCCTCTCCAGGCTGGGCTCCAGCATCCAGTTCTCCTGCAACGAGGGCTACGACCTGCAGGGCTCCAAGAGCATCACCTGCAAGAGAGTCAGCGACATCATCGTGGCCTGGAGCGACCACCGGCCCGTCTGCAGAGGTGAGGGCTGGATTTTGGGATTTGTGGGAATTCCCAGCTCCTTCACGTCCCTTTTCCATCGCCCGTGCTGCCCTCAGGTCACAGAATTCCAGAGTGGTTTGGGTTGGGAGGGGCCTTAAGGACCATCCTGTTCCTTCCGCTATCCCAGGTAGCTCCAGCTTGGCCTGGGACACTCCCAGGGATGGGGCAGCCTGAGGGGGCTCAGCTTGGCTGGATTTTGGGATTTGTGGGAATTTCCAGCTCCTTCTTGTCCCTTTTCTCACCCATCCTGCCCTCAGGTCATCCCTTGGCGAGGTCAGAGAATTCCGCAGTGGTTTGGGTTGGGAGGAACCTTAAGGAAAATCGTGTTCCTTCCACAATCCCAGTTGGCCTTGGACACTTCCAGGGATGGGGCATCCACGATTTCTCTGGGAAACCTTTCCCAGGGCCTCCCCACCCTCACCTTAAAGCTTTGTTCAGCCCCTCAGTCCCTGTTTCTGCACCCCCTTCTCCCCCCACAGACTCTTCCACGAATTTCCCAACTCCCCTTCTCTCTCTCCTGAGCATTCATTCTGTTCAGGGATGTAAAACAGAGCGAGATCATCCCTCTCCCTATTCCAAGTATTTTCTCCCCTCTCCTCCTTATCCTGTAAGAGGAAAGACTGGAAGAAAACCTGGAAAAGCTGAGATGGAGAGAGATTTTTAACTGGAAATGTGGGAATTTCGGGCTGGGCTTCCCCAGGAGCCTCATCCTGTGCCGTGAGCCATCAGGGAATGGAATTTTTTTTCCCATGGAATAAACATTAATGCCCATTTTGCCCTTGGCCGTTTTGTTTTCATTCCCTCTCTGAAATGTCACATTGTGATATTTGTCATGCTAATAAAGAACAACTTGTAATATTTTTAATTGAATCCCTTTAAAGCTCTTAAAATCATAAATAGGGTTGGGTTTTTTTCCACTTCTTTTTTTCTTTAATTTCATCTGCAGATTTTTTCAGGGCTTTGGAATCCCATCTAATTCTTGAAACAAGCCTGGAATAAATTGAATCAGTGTAAGAGGATATTTGGCATAAATATGTGACACTGTAAAGGAAATTTATGGTGTTCTCCTGCAAGAGATAAGAAAGGATTTGCCTGCATTATTCTGTTTCTGTGAACCAACTTCATTTTTTTAGCTGCTGACTCTCCTGTTTTGGGGTTTTTTAAAAAGTTTGATTTTTATTTCAGCTTCCTGCCACCTTTTTTTCCCGCAGTTTGTTCCATTTTTTTTACTGGGTTTCTCTCAAATTCCAGAGTCAGTCCCAGATTTTGACCCCTTGGGCTGCGATAATTCCTTAATCCCATTGAGCAAACTTTGGGGGAAAGTTCTGCAGCTTCCCCATCTGCAGCAGATTCCCTCTGGATCCTGGCAGAGTCACTTCATCCCACTTGAAAAATGGGAATAATGGGATTGACCCTTTTTTTTTTTTACGCTGTGGGAGCTCCAGGATGAGGCAGGAGTGGTTTAGGATCCTGGATAAGTGACCTCAGCTCCTTCCTGAGCTGCTTCCCAGCCATTCCCAACGTTCCCTGCGAGCCAGGAGATGATTTTTCCGTGTTTTACAGGAAAAAAAACCAACCCCTGCAGACTCCACATGTGCAAATCCATCTCCTAAATTAAATTATAAATTTAAATAAACTAATAAATTTCAAAAATAAATTCATTTCGAGGCTCCAGCACAGCAGCAGAGAACATTCCCAGAACCAGGATGGTTTTCCCTACACTTTTTTTTTGTGGAATATTTCAGCTAAACATTACATCAAAGGCATTCCACAGGCAAAATTTTCCCTGCTTAAGCACTTTTTTTCCCACTTTTCCTTTACCTGAGATGTTTTGAAGATGCAGAGCTGAGTTGCCACCTTGGTTCTGAGCCCAAAGAAGGAAACCAGCTGATAAATTCTTAATAATGACCTAATAAATCCTCGCCGTGCAGCGTCCTGGGGGTTTGATGTGCAGGAGGAAAGGGAATGTGGCTTTTTGGGGACATCAGGAAGGAGCTGTGTCATTCCTGGTCCCTCTGTCCTGGAGGGGGAAGGATTTTTGTGAGGAAAAAAGGGGCGAGGAAAGGAAATAAATCAGTGGGAGCAGTGGAGGGGGGTTAGGTTTTGGTCTGAGGGGAGATGGGATCAGGGTTTGGTGGGAACAGGATTTGGTGGGATCAGGGTTTGATGGGATCAGGGTTTGGTGAGATCAGGGTTTGATGGGAACAGGGTTTGATGGGACCAGGGTTTGATGGGATCAGGATTTGGTGGGACCAGGGTTTGATGGGATCAGGATTTGGTGGGATCAGGGTTTAGTGGGAACAGGGTTTGATGGGACCAGGGTTTGATGGGATCAGGATTTGGTGGGACCAGGGTTTGATGGGATCAGGATTTGGTGGGATCAGGGTTTGGTGGGAACAGGGTTTGATGGGATCAGGGTTTGATGGGAACAGGGTTTGATGGGATCTGTGTTTGATGGGATCTGTGTTTGATGGGATCAGGATTTGGTGGGAACAGGGTTTGATGGGACCAGGGTTTGATGGGACCAGGGTTTGAGGGAACCAGGGTTTGATGGCCCCACTCCTCAAGGAGAACTCCTTCATTTTCATGCCACGGATGGCAAAAAGGAGCCCCCCGGCGCTGACCGTGCCCCGTTTGTGTCCCCAGCCAGGATGTGTGACACGTACCTGCGCGGGCCCAGCGGCGTCATCACGTCCCCCAACTACCCCGTGCAGTACGACAACAACGCCTACTGCGTGTGGGTCATCACCGCCCTCAACCCCGCCAAGGTGGGTGCTCAGAGCAGCCCTCGGCGCCCAGGCTGGGGGTGGGAAGCTCTGCACATCCAGGGAGGACGAGTTTCTGGTGTTTGGTGGAATTCCGGGCGCGTGTTTCGTGGAATTCCGGGCGGGTTTGGGTTGGGAGGGAGCTCGAAGCTCGTCTTGTGCCGTGGGTGAGGATGTCCTCCCCTAAGCCGGGGTGCTTCAGCCTGGCCTGGGACACTGCCAGGGATCCAGGGGCAGCCACAGCTGCTCTGGGAATTCCATCCCAGCCCTGCCCACCCTCACAGGGAGGAATTTCACCTCGATATCCCATCTAAACCTGCTCCCTTTCAGTTCAGAGCCGCTGCTGAGGGGAATTGTTGATTCCCCAGAGCCGTGGAAGGAGGAGATGAAAAAAGGCGGTTCTTTGTCCTGAAAATGTTTTATGGAACAGAAGTTGGAAGGGGTTTGGATGCTGGGCTGTGGTGGGGGAGTGTGTGAGCACAGCCAGACACAGCCAGAAAAAAATCCAGACACCTCCAGACACATCCAAGCACATCCAGACACATCCAGACACAATCCAAGCACATCCAGACACTTCCAGGCACTTCCAAACATCTCCAGACACATCCAGACACATCCAAGCACATCCAGACAAATCCAAACACCTCCAAACTTCTCCAAACACCTCCAGACACATCCAGACACTTCCAAACATATCCAGACATACCCAGACACATCCAAGCACATCCAGACACATCCAAACAAATCCAGACTCATCCGGACACATCCAAGCACATCCAAACACATCCAAACAAATCCAGACGCATCCAGACACTTCCAAACACATCCAAACACCTTCCGCTATCCCAGGCTGCTCCAAGCCCCTCCAGCCTGGCCTTGGACGCTTCCAAGGTTGGAGCAGCCACAGCTTCTCCAGGAAACCTTTCCCGGCCCCTCCCCACCCTCCCGTTAAAGCCTCGTTCAGCCCCTCGGGCTCCGTTTCTCTCCCCGCCCCAGACTCTTCCCTGTGTTTCCCAGCTGTCTCTAAATCCCTGACTGTAGTATATGATACAAAATAATTCGTGCTAAAGTTTTAAAGATTACAGCATTTTGCTGAGGCTGAGAAAAAGCACAAGCAGGTGACCACCAGAATTTTGCTGTTCAAGGGATTTCTGTCTGAGTAAGCCCCGGCAAGGTACATTCCAATTGCATTCCACAGATAAGCATTTCGTGGGATTTCGGGGGATTTCCTCGTCTGGCAGAGCTCCAGGATGTGTGTGTGTATACAGAAATATGGTTCCAGGATGTGTGTTCCATGTATGTATATGCAACAGTAATATACTTTCACCAGAAACTGATTCCAACAGCAAAAATCGACTACTGATTTCAGGAACTGTCGTCAGACGTGGTAAAAAAACCAGGAAAATTATATTGTTGTATTGAAAAGATAAAATCAACAAAGAAGGGAAAAAGTATAAAAAGACACCTCAGAGAAACCTCAGTGGTGAACAGGTGAGATTCGAACTGATAGAGGTCGGAACTCAGTTCACCCAGCGCCGATCGCCTGGCTCGGCGTTGCTTCTGCTGCGTGGCTCTTTCCGAATTTTATACTTTGATTATTGATAAATTCTCTTTAATCATAATATTAATTAGCTCGTTTATAACACTGACCTTCCCTCCCTGCTCAACGCTCGCTTTGTTAAGGGCTGTAATTAAAAGTGAGGGTAATTATTTGTAATCGAAGCCCCTTTGATATCTCGTGTGGAGGGTGGGGAGGTGCCCGAGCAGCCCGGCAAAGTCAGGGCAGGGCTCCTTGGGGCAGGGAGGCTGTGCCAGGAATGCTGATTATTCCCAGTTTTTTGGCTGTGGCTGGACCTTATCCAGCGGGATTTCAGCCCCCCAGGGGCAGAGGAGGGAGGTTTGGGTCTGTTACAAATTTATTCACGTTTATGCAGTGTTATAAATTGAAATACCTTCTATCTATACACCTTAAATACCTAAAGGATTGGAAATCTGTGCAGGTGTGACTCCAGTGAGTGGGGAGAGAACGAGGTGTGACTGCCCCGGCCTGGGAAAGACCAATCCCTGTCCATTTCCCCTGGCAGTGGGAATTGAGTTGGGGGCAGTGCTTGGTGCCTCAGTTTTTTCCTGGGAAAGACCAATCCCTGTCCATTTCCCCTGGTGGTGGGAATTGAGTTGAGGGCAGTGTTTGGTGCCTCAGTTTTTTCCTGGGAAAGACCAATCCCTGTCCATTTTCCCTGGCGGTGGGAATTGAGTTGGGAGCAGCGCTTGGTGCCTCAGTTTTTTCCTGGGAATGATCAATCCCTGTCCATTTCCCCTGGCAGTGGGAATTGAGTTGGGGGCAGTGTTTGGTGCCTCACAGCTTTTTCCAATCCCAGCCCTGGTCTCTCCTCCAGCTCTGGCACAGAAGGACAGAAATGACTCTGCCCAAAGCTCAAAGGACCCTTTCTGAGGTGACAGAAGGTGTCGGGCTTTGTTCCTCTGAGCGTCTGCGTCCCTGCAAACATCATTCCGTTAGTTCTGGATGAATCCTGAGCCCGCCAAGGCTCCAGGCTCCCGTTTATTCTCCCAGGGATGATCCTGCCTGCCCCTGATCCGAGCAGGGAATCTCATGGACTCACAGGATCTCCTGCTTTTAGCTGGGAATTGTTAGGAAGTGCTGGCAGCTCTGATGGGACCCTTTCCCTCCGCTCCGGAGCGAGGCAGGGGCAGGATGGGGGAAGAGCCTGTGGAGTTCTCCCTTCCCTGCTGAGCTCAGCCCCAGCCTTCAACCAGCACAGATCCGTGCTGGATGAGGATTTGCATGAGGAATATCCCTCCATTCCCATTCCCGGGCAGGCTGTGGCTCAGCGCTGTCTTTATCCGTGGTTTGGCTGCACGGGAGCCTGGAAGTGACACGGATTTTGGGAGATGGAGTGTGGAACCAGGAGATTTTTCAGTGCTGGTTTACTGGGAGGGGTTCAGTGGTTATTTAGGAGGGTCCCCTTCATCAGGGTGATGGGCACTGGAGTGTTCCCTGGGTATCCAGGGGCTGGAATTCAGCACAGCTCAGCCTGTGAGGGGTGTTTTATCCTTTTACATTATTTTTGAACCTCTTTGTCTCCAAAAATCACCAAGATCCAGTTTTTGTGTGGATAAAACAGTGCTTGCAGAGCTGGGTGCAGACATTTCCTGGGTGCTTTGTAGGATACCACTTCCAGTTGGGTTTCCTGCTACAAATTATGAAGGAGGAGGTGGAAATCATGAGGAAAATACACCCCTGGGCCGTGCCCAGTGTTCCACTGACCCTTTTGTGCTGAATATTCAGGTCTAACCTTCAGCTCTGTTCCTTTGATTTCGTGCCAGTCTTGTGCCCGAAGTTCTCCTGCTTTTCCATCAGCAGTGTGTCAGGAAAAGCTTCTCCTCTGACCTTCCTGGGCAGAACTGTGCGATTTTTCCATGGGAATTTCTACCTGGAGGAAGTTTCTCCTCTTCCCCTGCTTGGTTTCTCCCTCAGCTTTGAAACCTGAGTGATAACAAACACGGGATCTGCAAGTCCTGATCCTTTCCTGAATCATAAAGGGGATTGGAATTGGTCAAATCCATTCATTCCAAGCCTTCCCAGTTTGGATCAGAGATCCCACAGCACAAGGAAGTGCAGGTTCTGCTCCATGGGCTGCCTGTCACACACTGAAATCTGGATCGGTGAAATCAGCAGCGTTTGTGTGAGGAGATTCCATTCCTTTTCCTTTGAAATGACAAATAGCTCATTAATTTAATTAATAACACCAGTTTACAAAGGGTTTCTTGGTTTCAGGTGTCTCTTGCTGGAAGTTTAATTTACAGGTGGCGAAAAGCTCTCCTGGAGCAGGGAGGGTTGGGAGAAGAGCAGCAGCTCCTTGGGAAGGCCACAGCTCTCCCTGCGAGTCCTGATCCTTTCCTGAATCATAAATGGGATGGGAATTGGTCAAATCCATTCATTCCAAGCCTTCCCAGTTCGGATCAGAGATCCCACAGCACAGGGAAGTGCAGGTTGTGCTCTGTGGGCTGCCTGTCATACACTGAAATCTGGATTGGTGAAATCAGCAGCGTTTGTGAGCTGTGTGAGGAGATTCCATTCCTTTTCCTTTGAAATGATAAATGGTTTAATTAATTTAATTAATAATATCAGTTTGTAAAGGGTTTTTTGGGTTTAGGTGTTTCAGTGTCATTTGCAGGTGGGAAAAGCTCTCCTGGAGCAGGGAGGGTTGGGAGAAGAGCAGCAGCTCCTTTGGGAAGGCCACAGCTCTCCCTGCAAATCCTGACCCATTCCTAAATCAGAAAGGGGATTGGAATTGGTCAAATCCATTCATTCCAAGCCTTCCCAGCTTGGATCAGAGATCCCACAGCACAAGGAAGTGCAGGTTCTGCTCCGTGGGCTCCACTCCATCATGGAGTGTAAAACTGGAATCTGGATCGGTGAAATCAGCAGCCTTTGTGTGAGGAGATTCCATTCCTTTTCCTTTGAAATGACAAATAGCTCATTAATTTCATTAATAACACCAGTTTACAAAGGGTTTCTTGGTTTCAGGTGTCTCTTGCTGGAAGTTTAATTTACAGGTGGCGAAAAGCTCTCCTGGAGCAGGGAGGGTTGGGAGAAGAGCAGCAGCTCCTTGGGAAGGCTACAGCTCTCCCTGCGAGTCCTGATCCTTTCCTGAATCATAAATGGGACGGGAATTGGTCAAATCCATTCATTCCAAGCCTTCCCAGTTCGGATCAGAGATCCCACAGCACAAGGAAGTGCAGGTTCTGCTCCGTGGGCTCCACTCCATCATGGAGTGTAAAACTGGAATCTGGATCGGTGAAATCAGCAGTGTTTGTGTGAGGAGATTCCATTCCTTTTCCTTTGAAATGATAAATGGTTTAATTAATTTAATTAATAACACCAGTTTACAAAGGGTTTCTTGGTTTCAGGTGTCTCTTGCTGGAGGTTTCATTTACAGGGAGGGAAAAGCTCTCCTGGAGCAGGGAGGGTTGGGAGAAGAGCAGCAGCTCCTTGGGAAGGCCACAGCTCTCCCTGCGAGTCCCTCAGGGATGATCCCAGCGTTCCCCATCCTTTCCAGGGAAGGACTGGGGATGGATTACTTCCAATGCCTGTAAAATACTTGGGAATAAGGAGCATTTTGTGCCTGAGCTGGAGCTGCTGGAGTCGCTGTCACCTTTTTATTGACTCCAGTGGTCTTTGGATCAGGTCCTGCTCCGTGGAGCTTTTAATAGGAGCAGTGGGGGAAGCAGGGAGCCGAATTTAGGACTCATTTGCAAGTCCTCTGCTCTGTCTTTGGCAAAGAACCCAGAGATCCACGGAGCCCCATAATCCCCTCCAAGTTTTCTGGGAATTCTGCACCCACAGGGCCAAGGGCTCCTCACTGACAAATTGGGATTGTTTCCTGTGCAGAGGGGGGACATCAAATCTATTTGGGGGATATTCTGATTTTTTTTTAGCTGGTCCCTGGTGCCCTGGGAATTAATTCCAACCACAGTGGGGAAAATAAATCACTGGGGAGCTGAGGAATGCATGTGGTAATTGGGGGATTTGCATAAAAGCTATTTCTGGCCCTTTTTTGACAGAATGGATGTTGCTGGTTGAGGTTTCTCCTGGGGTTATTCTCACCTGGAGCCAAAAAAAGCCCTGTCCAAGCTCACTGATGGAGGAAGGGCCCCTCCAGGGGATGATTTATCCCAAATGGAGAGGGAAATTCTGGAGCCTGGGGAGCAGGGGGAATGAGGAACGTGCTTTAGCACAGAACTGCACGAGCTGCTGTTCTCCTGGAGAGAATTCTGGTGGATTTTCCTCCTCGGGATGTGACTGCACTTCCAATCGCTTCGGTGGCACAAAGCTTTGGAATCCCATCCCGTTTTCCTGGCTTTGCTAATTGCTCCCTGTCACCTCAGCAGCTCCAAGTTTGGGGGTGCTGGTGGCTGTTTAATGAATCATTAAATAATTCCCAGCTTTCAGAGCAAAAAAAACCAAACCAGCCCAGGAAAATGGGGAAATAAATACAATATTCAGCACCCAACTCTTGAGCCATGAGTGTGCTGGGATGTAATTAGTTGTTTAATTAGGGTCAGGCTGCTCAGGATGCAGCTTCCTTGAGTGGCTGCTTGAACTAATGGTGTGTGCAGCTCGCTGTTCCCTGGATTAATTACATTATTCCAGCCTTTCATGCTTTGCTGACAGCCTGCACAGGTTCGGATTTGGGTACCAGACACAAATTAACGGGGCCAGAGTCGTCTGAAGGATCGCCCCTGTTTCACCAGCCTGGGCCTTTGGGGGAAAACCCCTTTTCACAGTGGCTAAAATCTCTAAATTTGCTTTTCTGTGCCTTGAAAACTCCTTTTCACAATGGCTAAAATCTCTAAATTTGCTTTTCTGTGCCTTGAAAACTCCTTTTCACAGTGGCTAAAATCTCTAAATTTGCTTTTCTGTGCCTTGAAGACCCCTTTTCACAGTGGCTAAAATCTCTAAATTTGCTTTTCTGTGCCTTGAAAAATGTTGTGTTCATCTGTCGAAAAGAAATCGCAGGACAGCTCAGCCTGAATTGTATAAACACCTTTTTTTTTTTTGACTTTTGGGTTGAATTTTGGGGTTTTTATCCTCCTGGGAATCCACACGTGCTCGAGTTTTGCAGGAGGTGCTGCTTATAAAGGCAAGAAATGACCAGAGCAAGATTTTGGGTTCCCTGGGCTTCGGTTCCTTGCCCCAAACTGAGGTGGAGAGAGACACCAGGGCTCTGAGGTCCTTGGCACTCACCTGGCTCCTTCTCCTTGATGACTTTTGATGATTTTTGTGTCGTGTGAAAGAGCTGAAATGGGGATCAACCCACATTTGGTGATGGAATCTGCTAAAAGTCAGGAAATTTAATGTATTTACAAAGGTCTCGTGCATCTGAGTGTTCCTGTGCTTTTGGGGTTTTTTGCTGGTCAGGTAAAGAGTCCAAGAAACAAAAACTCTGCTGATTTCTGCTGATGGGGGGTGTGAAGCCCTTCTTTAATTTAATTAATCTCTTCCTTTTCTGGTTGTTCAGCCTGTCCTGGGCTGGGTTAAGGACTCTGCCCCCAAATCACATCTGAAAAGCAGAGATTCCCAAAGCAGCCGAGAGCCTTGGAGCACAAACTTCCGCGGGAGCTCTGCTCCTGAGTGATGCAGAGAGGCTGCACAAATCCTGTGGGGGCCAAAGTCTGAGTGGAGAAGGAGAGAAAAACCAGGGAACAAGGATGTGGTGATGCTGAGGACGGTGTTTGCAGACAGCTGGAGACAATTCCCTGACAATTCACATCAATCCATGAATTATCTCCCGCTCTGACCGTGAACCAGGAGCATTTCCTGAGCCGCGAAGCAAAAGACTCTGCATTCACTTCATGCCTGTCTGCACATCCAAATCCACCTCCAGAATTCCAGCTTTGGGGAGGGAAAGGGTGGGAAAAGGCACGCTGGAATCCCAGCACATGAATATTGTTATCAGTGAAGTCATGTGGGCAAGGAGAGATAAAGCAGAGGTGATTCCAGACACCTGGAAAAATCCAGGCTGGGCACTTTTGGGGATGTCCTGGAGATTTTGATGCTCTTGGAAGCTGCTCCTGGACAGAGCAAGGGATCCATGAGCAGGGCAGGGGTTAGTGTTAATTGTGTTAATTGTGCTAATTGTGTCGTGTCCTTGGCAGGTGATCAAACTCAGCTTCGAGGAGTTCGAGCTGGAGAGAGGCTACGACACCCTGACAGTGGGGGATGGAGGCCAGGTCGGAGACCAGAAATCGGTGCTTTATGTGTGAGTGACAATTCCCGGGAAATCCTCCTGGGGGAAACCTGGCCGCGTGCGGCTGCGGGCTTGGGAGCTGTGGGTTTGGGGCTGGTTGGCGTTTCTGGGACAGAAAGTTCTCCCCTCTGTGCTTCCCTCCCCCTCAGGGAGAGGCTGAGGCTCTCCAGGGAGCTGAGGAAAGCTGGGATACAGAAGGAAAAGCAGCCCAGGCACGCACCAGGAGCTGTTTGGATCTCTGTCTCTCCTCCTGCCATCATTTTGAGCTGTAAATCCAAGATCTTGGAGTGACATCCCCAGCGTTTCACACCCAGGGTGCATTTGGGGAAACGAGGCTGCTTCCAGGCTGGGATTTGGGATTTTTGCATCCTTTACTTGCAGATCCAATGTTCTCTGGGGGTTTCTTCAGCACAGGGAACTCACAGATGGTTCCTGCTTTCCCTCCAGGCCTCTCCAGAACCGCTCCAGCAAAGCTGTTGTGCTCTGGCAACTGAAGGAGAAATTCATTGTGTTTTTTCCTTCTTCCTCTTCTCTTGTTCTTCCACGTGAAGCAGCCTCCCACTCCATTTTCCCGTATCAGCATTTCCTTGTCTTTGCCAAACCTCTGTTTCCCCGAGGTTTTGTTCCTTCCCAGCACATGGACAGGGTGATCCTTGGTCAGGAGCCCCAGCCTGGAATGCACAGAAATGTGAAGGCTGATTGTTGCACAGGTGTCATTAAAGTGTCCCAGAACACTTCACAGCTGCTTGGTCAGAACCTGCAGATCCCCGGAAGAAATTCCTGACATCATTTCCCATTCCATCCCTTTTGGTTTGCCCAAAACCCACGAAGATTTTCCTTTGACTGGACTTTAATCATTCCATGTTTTTTTCCCCACTCTCTGTTATCTCCTCAGCACTTTGCTGGTGCAGATTTGGAACATCTGTGGCTGAGCAAGGTGCAGTGCCTGGAATCTTTTCCCAGAACTTTTCCAGTAAATTGCTGGTGCTAATCCCAGCAGGAAAATTTATTTGATTATAATCTGGGAGGGTTAATTGAAAAGTAATGAAATGGGAGAGAGGCGTGAAGACCACAGTGGTGATTAATGTGCTTGAAAGTCCAGGGTTCGCTTTTCCCAGAGTTTGCTGCCCACTGTCAGCTGGATTCCCAGATCAGGAATAATATCTGGATACAACTGCAGTTTCTTTGGAGGAATCAAAATGCAGAAACTCCTGTCAAAGG
The DNA here is from genome assembly GCA_014706295.1 of Lycocorax pyrrhopterus obiensis. Classification (NCBI taxonomy): domain Eukaryota; kingdom Metazoa; phylum Chordata; class Aves; order Passeriformes; family Paradisaeidae; genus Lycocorax; species Lycocorax pyrrhopterus. The sequence continues at coordinate 4,773,681 of JACSVZ010000024.1, forward strand.
CAGTAATTCCAATTTTCTTCCTGCTCTTTGTTTCTCGGCTGCTGAGGAGCTCAGTCCTGCTGCCTTTCCAATCAAGGAATGCACTTGAGTGGAGTTGCACAGCAGCAGATTCCATCCCAAACGGAGCTGGGAAGGACCATTTGTTTCCAGGCTCATTCCCACCGCTGGAAAACGGGAACAGAGCAGATTGTTAGGCTGAGCTGCCTGACTTGCAGAGGGGAATTGATTTCCTGAAGTAACAAGCACCCAAATCAATCACCCAGCTCATTAAAAGTGGGGTGGCAGAGGACGCAGAGGGCTTTGAAGCAGCTTTTCCAGGAGGTTTTTCCTCTTGGAATGTTCCTCATTCCTGCCTGGCTGCTGCTTCAATAAATAACTCGAGAATCAACAATAACACTCCTGAACATCTCTGGGATGCAAAACAGGCACTAAAACAAGATCACTGCTTCATTCTCAGCACCCTGAGATCAATAAAATTCCTGCTGCAGGTCAGAGCAATCACGGAGCCAAGGCGGGGGCAGAGCTGGGAGAGCTTTGCTGGGGTTGGGAGAGATGGTTGTGATTCCAGGGAAAAACACACTCCGGGTTCCAGGGAGAGCTTGAGCAGTGGCTGCTGCCCGTGTCCCCGTCCCTGGGGCCTGTGGAATCTCAGGGATGGGGAGGAGAGGTCTCTGGATGTCCAGAGTGGTCCCGTTTCCCTGGGATACCTGTCCTGGGAAGGAGCTGGCACTCGGCAGGGAGCGGAGTTAATGTCACCTGCATCCAGCAGGTGACACAGCCCTTGAGCTGTCACACAATCCTGGAATGGTCTGGGGCAGAAGGACCTTAAAGGACCTTAAAGCTCATCCCATTCCACCCCTGCCATGAGCAGGGACACTTCCACTATCCCAGGGTGCTCCAAGCCCCATCCAACCTGGCCTTGGTTACTTCCAGGGATCGTGGGGCAGTCCCAGCTTCTCTGGGCACCCTGTGCCAGGGCCTGCCCACCCTCACAGCCAGGAATTTCTTCCCAGTATCCCACCCAGTTCTCCTCTTGTCCAGGTTGAAGCCATTCCCCCTTGTCCTGGCACTCCAGTTCCCTCTCCAGCTCTCCTGCTGATCCTGGCAGGTGCTCTGAGGTCTCCACACAACATTCTCTTCTCCAGCTGAACATTCCCAGCTCTCCCAGCCTGGATCCTGTCCCTTTATCAACTCCACATCCCTGCTCTGGACTGGCTCCAGCAATTCCATGTCCTTCTTATGTTGGAGCCTTTCAAGTGCTGCTGTTGTACCTGGGGCCAGGCACAACGCAGAGCTGAACACGGGGATGAATTTGGATGTGTTTAAACACCACAGAAAAGAGAAAAAAACCCTCTCATCCCTCTCCACTTGCACTTAATTTCTGAATTTCTCGCAGATAATACCTCAGCAGAAACAGGGTAATCACAACATTAAACACAGGCAACACAACAGCCCCGCTCCTGGAATAATCATCCTGCCCACGCTGTTCCCGTTTCCAGGGGCGCAGGGAAGGGAGGGAGCTGAGCTCCACGTGGGCATCTGCCCCTGGAAAAGATGCTCGTGTGGGTGGGGATAAAGCTCTAAAGCTGTGTTGAATCACACCGAGGTGATTAATCCCAGGGGCTGAACGAGCCTCATTAGCGGGGAAAGATCAGTGACATCTCCCTAAATCTCCCCAGCCCTCCTGGGAGGATCCTGAGGGGAAGGCAGAGCCCTGATCCTGCCGGGATTAGTGGCACTTCTCAAGGGCTCAGGGGGTGTTCAGCAGATTTGGGGCTCGTGCCTGGTCTGCCAGGTGCTTTTATGCTTTTTAGATCCTTGCAGAAGCTTCTCTCAGGGCGGGAATGCAGCAGGGAATGGGTGGGAAGCGATTTTTTTGTAGCACTGGGAGCTGCTGCGAGGGAATTCGGGAGGATTCGGTCGGTCAGGGCACAGTTTGGGTTCTGGGGATTTTATTTGTTTGCTGCTGCTTTGCCTCAGCGAGCAGGGAAGCGATTCCTTCTGCTGCTGGACGATCTCTTGCAACATGGGCAGTGAATTGTAATGATTGCAGCGAGGGCGGTGGGAGAAGATTCACTGCGGGGGCAGAGTGCAGGGCACGAGAGGATTTTCACCAGCCTTGAAAATCCCCCGCTTTTTTGGACGGTGGAATCTTTCCCCGGGAACTTCCCAGTAAATTTGCCCCGCTTTGGGGTGACTCTTCATCAGTTTGGCATTTCTCTGCTCCTGCAGAGCCCTTTATTTGAGGGTGGGTGAGTCCGAGGATGCTCCCAGGCCTTTGATTTGCTGCTGTTGATGGTTTTTTTGCAGCCTCACGGGCACCACCGTCCCCGACCTCATCGTCAGCACCCAGCACCAGATGTGGCTCCTGTTCCAGACCGACAGTGTCAGCAACCTGCTGGGCTTCAAAGCCACCTACGAAGGTAATCCAGGCTCCTCTTCCCAATTCCCCCCTTTCCAAAGGATCAGGGACGAGCCGAGTGCAGCGATTCGGGAGAAGAAGGAGCTTCTCTAAAGAAATCCGAGCTCTGGAGGGTTTTTTTTCCTCCAAAGAGGAGCTTTGCTGGTTCCTTTCCCATCCAGGCTGGCATCCCGTTGGCATTCGTGTTTTCTTGGGAAAGAGTTGGGAATCTCAGCTGACAGTCTGTGGGAAGGGAGGGGATGGAGGAATCGATGGTTCCAGCAGAGCACTGGTGTCAATGCTTTAAGCTGGGACTAGGCTGGAGTGTTTTGAGTAAAATAAAAGTTAATCCTGGGATTCTTGTCAAAGAAACTCATGGAATGCAGCGAGATGCGAGTGCTCAAGCCTGGCCTAAGCTGCTGTGTTTGCTGTTGTCACAGGTGGTGGCAAAAACAGGGAAAATGTGAGGGGAAAAGTGTCCCTGGGATCTGCTGGAAGTGTCCAGCTCGGGATTTTCCAGGTCCCAAATGCACCTCGGTGGTTTTTAAAGGGATTCCCGTGGCTGTCCCTGCTCCAGGGGGTGCCGGGGCCTGGCCCTGGGGCTGCTGCTGCTGCTGAGGGAGCTCCGGGAGCAAATCCCGGGAGCCTGAGGGACCTGAGCTCCGGGAAAACCCGGCTGGAGCAAACAGAGCGTGGGCAGAGAGCCTGGGGGGAACAGGTCCTGGTGCTGGGATGTTTGCAGGAATGCTGAGGTGTTTATAGGATTTCAGGGATGCTGGGGTATTTTACAGGATTTTAGGGATGCTGAGGTGTTTGCAGGATTGCAGAGTCTGGGATATTTTACAGGATTGCAGGGATGCTGGATTTTCAGGATTTCAGGGATGCTGGGATATTTGCAGGATTTCAGGGATGCTGGGATATTTTACAGGATTGCAGGGATTCTGGGATATTTGCAGGATTTCAGGAATGCTGAGGTATTTGCAGGATTGCAGAGTCTGGGATATTTTACAGGATTGCAGGGATGCTGGATTTTGACAGGATTTCAGGGATGCTGGGATATTTGCAGGATTTCAGGAATGCTGAGGTATTTTACAGGATTGCAGGGATTCTGGGATAGTCCACAGGGTTTCAGGAATGCTGGGATATTTTACAGGAATGCTGAGGTATTTACAGGATTGCAGGGATTCTGGGCCATTTGCAGGATTTCAGGAATGCTGAGGTGTTTGCAGGATTGCACAGAGTCTGGGATATTTTACAGGATTGCAGGGATTCTGGGATATTTACAGGATTTCAGGGATTCTGGGATATTTGCAGGAATACAGGGATTCTGGGATATTTTACAGGATTGCAGGGATGCTGGGATATTTTACAGGATTTCAGGGATTCTGGGATATTTTCAGGATTTCATGCATACTGAGGTATTTATAGGATTTCAGGAATGCTGAGGTATTTACAGGATTGCAGGGATTCTGGGATATTTGCAGGATTTCAGGGATTCTGGGATATTTCACAGGATTTCAGGCATACTGAGGTATTTATAGGATTTCAGGGATGCTGGGATATTTTACAGGAATGCTGAGGTGTTTGCAGGATTGCACAGAGTCTGGGATATTTTACAGGATTGCAGGGATTCTGGGATAGTCCACAGGATTGCAGGGATGCTGGGATATTTGCAGGATTCCAGGAATGCTGGGATATTTTACAGAATTGCAGGGATTCTGGGATTTTTACAGGATTTCAGGGATACTGGGGTATTTGCAGGATTTCAAGGAGTCTGGGATATTTGCAGGATTGCAGGAATGCTGCGGTTTTTACAGGATTTCTGGAATGCTGGGATATTTTACAGGATTTCAGGGATACTGAGCTATTTACAGGATTGCTGGGATGCTGGGCTTTTCCCAGGATTGCAGGAATGCTGGGATATTTTACAGGAATATCCCAATAAGGGAACTGCTCCTGCTCCCTGTGACTCCCCCAATCCCTTGGGGGTCACTCAGGCCTCGGAATCCTGTGGGATTGGAGCTTCCAGGGGCAGATCTGCTCCTCCACTTCCTGCACAGCAGAATCCTGGGATCCCTGAGGCTGGAAAAGCCCTCCAGGATCGCTGAATCCAAGCTGTGCCCGGTCCCCACCTCATCCCCAGCCCAGGGCACCGAGTGCCACATCCAGGAATTCCTTGGGCACCTCCAGGGATGGGCACTCCGAATTTCCCCTTCCAAGGCCTGACCACCCTTTCCATGGAGAAATTTTCCCTCAAATCCAACCCCAACTCCCCTGGCCCAGCCTGAGGCCGTTCCCTCTCCTCCTGTCCCTGTTCCCTGGGAGCAGATCCCAAATCCCACCTGGCTGCCCTCTCCTGTCAGGCAGAGAGTGAAAAATTCCCTTCTGGATCCTCCTTTTCTCCAGGCTGAGCCCCTTTCCCAGCTCCCTCAGGAATTCTCCAGCCCCTTCCCAGCTCCATTCCCTGCCCTGGACTCGCTCCAGCCCCTCAGGGTCTCCCTTGCTGTGAGGGGAAAATCAAAAACTGGGAGAAAACGTGAGGGGAGAAGAAAGTGAGGGAAGTTTGGGGAAGGCTCTGCTGCAGAGCTTTTCCCTTCTGGATCCTCCTTTTCTCCAGGCTGAGCCCCTTTCCCAGCTCCCTCAGGAATTCTCCAGCCCCTTCCCAGCTCCCCCAGCCGCTCCTCACCGGACCAGCAACAACTCCTGTAATTCCATGAAATCTTCCCTCGTTTCCCTGCAGTTTTTCCAGCACTTTGCTGACCCTGCTGAAGGGATTTGTGCACGGACAAGCAAACCCAGCCTGTGCTGAGGCCCAGGCCGCCCTTCCTCAGCCCTGGCCACAAAAAATCCCGGAATTTTTGCAAATGCTTGGAGCTACAGAGCAAGAGGCATCCGAGGGAGAGGGAATTGCCAATTCCCAAACGCATTCTGGAGTTCTGGGCGACTCCTGATGAGTTCCAATAGCAGTTTTATGGCCTGATTGGGAGAGGAAAATCAGTGCTGATGGAGCTGTGGAGAAAATCAGCCTGTCAGGAGGGTGGAGCATGTTGGACATCCATCGATCCCAAAATGGGGATTGGAGCGGGCATCGTGAGGGGAATGCAATCCCAGAGGCTGCCACCTCCACCAGGAGATTTATGGATGCTCCTCCCAGGAGCTGCTGGAAGGGGGACGCGCCGTCGGGTTTGTAATGCTGGGATTTGGGGAGCCCAGCCAGGTCCTTTTGCTTCCTGTGAGGGCAAAGATAAATAATATCTGCACCAGGGAGGGCGTGGAGAGCACAGAGGGTCTGGATTTGGGATTTTCCCGGTGTTCACACAAAGATGGGATGGGTTTGGAGCAAACACCCAGCGTGTGGAAATCATTGATCCTCAGTTCGGCTCTGTCAGGCTGAGGGTCTGGCTTGTTGATGTTCCCCAAAATCACCCCCAAATCTCCAATCCCAACTTTTACCCTCATGAACAGACTTTTTTTTCATCCTAATGAACAATGTTTTGGGATTTCCAGTGCCTGGCAAAAGGAATTTGGATTAAGCTGCACTTTGCTGGAGAATCCTTTCCTTCCTCCCCACTGCTGATGGATGCTGCGATTTTTGGGAGAGGGCTCAAAGTCTCCCGAGATCCTGGGGCTTCTCTTCTCCCTCTTTTCTTTTAATCCTGGGTGATTTGTTGGGAAAACAGCATCCCCTGGAGCTGATGCCTTCCACATCCATCAGGATATTCCTGTAGAATTCCCAGCCCCTTGTAACAGCTGGAATAAAGGATTCCTTCAGGTCAGATTTTCAGAAGTTCCTGAGAAATTTAGGATTGATTAAAGAAGATCCAGACTCCCATAATCTCCTTCTGAGGGATATTCCCCATCAGTGGACTGAAGTTTCCCAAAAAAACCCCCTTATTGCTTCTGCTGATGAACCTGAGTTTATTCCCAGCAATGGCATAAAAGTAAATTAATTTATAAATCTATAAATTCCCCTGGTAAGAACAGAAACATTAAAACATGAAAATAATTAAAAAAAAAAAACCCAGAACAAAGCCAAATTTTAATTTAACGTCGTATTATTTTAATAGAAAGCGAGAATCCCAAATTAAAACCAGATTGATGGACTCGCCCACACGGATTTAATTTGGATTTCTGCTGGAATGGGGTTGGAGTGACTCAGGTGCGTGCCCCGAGCCCCTCTGCTGCAGGCAGGGGATGGTTAAAGGCTGTTCATTGTCGGTTTTTGCCATTTACTCTTTAAGGGGATTGGTCAAGTTCTAAGACACATCTCTGAGTGTTTTTTAGTTAGAACCATAACAATTCTATTAAAACAACCTGCAGCTGCAAGGGGTTTACAAAACGGTACCATTGCTTTGTCTTGCTTGCATGGGAAAGACAGAACTCTCACAAAATGCTGCAGAAAGCCGGAAAATCTCTCTGCTAAAGCTTTTCAGTGTCCACAGGAGCTGGACATTTCCTCTGCTGCCCTTCGTGCTTTTCATCAGACTGGGCTGTGCTGGGACCGGCTGCTGCTTCCTGCAGCTCGTTTCCCCTTTATTCATGAAGTAAATGAATTAACAAGCTAAAAATTCTTAATTTTTAAAAATGTATTGAACATTTATTAGTAGAACAAAGGCAAATACAGCGCTTAGCAATGAGCCAGAGGCCCAATCCTATTCGCTTTTCTGTGAGCTTAAGTATCCTCTCAAACTGTTACATATTCATTAAGCTTAAAAGATAATTTACAGTTCATTTCAACCTCTTTGCACCCCTCTCCCGACAGCAAGGCGCCTCTCCAGTCCTCTGGATCTTGAAGGGTTGAAGGCAGGAATCCCCTTCTCAGTTGTAACTCAGTTTATTCGACAGTTTCTTTGGGAGGTGTGAGCTCTTAGTGAGGTAACAGACTTCCTGGGATGGATGCAGTTTATCTTCTTTGTTTCTTTAAGATGTCTTGACCCCGGGCTCTGTGGTTTATCAACTTAAAGGACATTTATCACTGTGTATTCACTACTACGTTTCTCAGTTTATTACAACTATTTCGAAGTTACAATTCACTCTAACCTTGTTTCTGCTATATTTTACCTTAACATTATTTCTACCTAGTACATTATTACTTGTAAATGTTATCCTATTATATACAAAACCCAACATTTATCACCCACTCATTTTTCACATTCGGGTGGAAATCCAGCCCCGGGTTGGTTTTTTGGGGTTCTGCATCACCTGCCCCCCGTGCCGTTGCTGGCGGGGCTCTGTCAGGAGGCTGCAGGAGGGGTTCCCACCTCTCCTGCTCTGCTTTCCCGTTCCCTGTGCTGAGTTTGTCACAAACCCCGAGCTCTGAAGTGCTGCTGAGCCACAGAAGGGCTTTGAGCTCGTGCTGAGCTGAGCTGAGCTCTGCCAGGACTGTGTTCCTGGCGTTTAAGCCTTGCCCAAAGCTTAGGCAGGGTTTGGGGTGGTGCTGATCCCGCCAGAGCCAGGCCCAGCTGCTGCACTGCTCTGCTCTGGTGGTTTCAGCTGGGAGGGAGAAGCAGGAAGGGCTTTTTCCTTTTGGTTCATCCCCTCCTTGTTGTATTCCCTCTTTAGATCCTTTTTTTTCCTCATTCAGGGAATCCCAGAGTGGTTTGGCTTGGGAGGGAGAAGCAGGAAGGGCTTTTTCCTTTTAGTTCATCCCCTCCTTGTTGTATTCCCTCTTTAGATCCTTTTTTTCCTCATTCAGGGAATCCCAGAGTGGTTTGGCTTGGAAGGGACCTTAAAACTCACCTTGTTCCACCCCTTCCACGGGGTCACAACCAGAGGATCCTTTGGGTTGGAACGAGCTGATCCCTTTTTTATTCATTCTTGGAATCAAAAACTAAAAGGCAACAGAAATTCCCTGGTCCCAGTTCCTCCAAATTCCTGCCTGTCACCATTAGCTTTAATTAATTCAGCCACGTTAATTAAAACACAAAATCCTGTGTGCGAGGTAGAACATTTTCCTGACTGGGGGTGACACTTGTGGGGTTTCCTCAGGTTTCACAAACCCTTCACCCTGTGGCTATCCCTTCCAGAAACCGGAGTTCTGCTTGCTGGCAGCTCCCAAAATCCTCATTTTCCCCCCAAACCGAGCCGGGCAGGAGCAGAAATTCCCATGGAAGCGCAGGAGAGGAATGGCCTGGATTTGGGGGGGGCCTGCAGGGTTTGTGAGGGAGGCTTTGCTCTCAGGGACCCAATTTCCCCCTCAGCACCTGCAGCAAGGAGCACAAAGAGCCGTGCAAAATTCCCGCTGCCGCGTTTTCCCTCGGAAAAACGGCGTTTTGTCAGAATTCCCCCTGTTATTATTCATCAAATATGAATAATATTTGATGGAGGAGCTGTGAAAGATTCATGTCAACTTGTTGCCTTTCAATAATGTCAAAACACTTGGTTTGGATGTGCTTGTTTAGTTTTGACTTTTATTATTCTAACGTGGAAGTGATTTTGCCTTTTAACTTTCATCGGGAGGGATGTTTCAGTCGTACTGAAGCAACATGTTTTGATATTTTTTGAATCATTCCTTTTTTTTTTTTTTCTCATGGAACTTCTGCCCTGCTGAATATTTCGTGGATTTTACTCCCTCCACAAAGAAACGCAGGAACTGGGGGATTTTTCTCGGGACAGAAAATGGAATTTCCACATAAATTCCACTTCCCCACCTCTGTGAGGTGATGGAACCTGCGAGCTGTGGTTGCCTGCTGCTAACGAGGACAAGGGTGGGAATTGGGAGCTCTAATTCCTCATTTCTCTCCCATTTTTCACCCCCTGATTTGAGAGCGACAGGAAAGGGTGAGGAGGGAGGAGACCCCTCGGTGTTGTTTTTATTCTCCCTCATCAAAGGATCAAAATGCTCTGATTTTCCCTCCCTTGGCTGCGTTTTTTCTGAGCTCCTGGTGCCCTCAGCACGTCCTGGTTTTCCAGGAGCCAGGGAGATGCTGCACATTCCCAGCTCCCTTTGGAATTACGGCTCTGGAACTTCGGCTTCTGCCGTAGCTGGTGTGGAATTCCTGCGGCTCCCATCCCTCCAGAGCCACCAGCCCGAGCTGAGGGAAGCATTTGGGGCTGGATGTGGGGTTTTGGCCTCTCTGACCCTTCTGGGGAAGCTCCTGTGGGCTTCAGGAGGACGGGGCTTGCCACAATGGGGTCGGGCAGGAATTTTCTGTGTCCGTGTGTGGAGGAGTTTTGGGGTTGCCACAATGGGAATTTTCTGTGTCCACGTGTGGAGGAGTTTTGGGGTTGCCACAATGGGGTCAGGCAGGAATTTTCTATGTCCATGTGTGGAGGAGTTTTGGGGTTGCCACAATGGGAATTTTTTGTGTCCATGTGGAGGAGTTTTGGGATTGCCACAATGGGGTCAGGCAGGAATTTTCTGTGTCCATGTGTGGAGGAGTTTTGGGGCTGCCATGATGGGAATTTTCTGTGTCCATGTGGAGGAGTTTTGGGATTGCCACAATGGGGTCAGGCAGGAATTTTCTATGTCCATCTGTGGAGGAGTTTTGGGGTTGCCACAATGAGAATTTTCTGTGTCCATGTGTGGAGGAGTTTTGGGGCTGCCACGATGGGAATTTTCTGTGTCCACGTGTGGAGGAGTTTTGGGGTTGCCACAATAGGAATTTTCTGTGTCCATGTGGAGGAGTTTTGGGATTGCCACAATGGGGTCAGGCAGGAATTTTCTATGTCCATGTGTGGAGGAGTTTTGGGGTTGCCATGATGGGAATTTTCTGTGTCTGTGTATGGAGGAGTTTTGGGATTGCCACAACGGGGTCAGGCAGGAATTTTCTGTGTCCGTGTGTGGAGGAGTTTTGTTGTTGGCACTGGAAGAGTCCCTGGGCGTGCAGGAGCAGCCTGGGAAGGGCTGGTTCTCCTTCTCTCTGGGTACAGGCCGGGCTGGGAGGTGAATCCACCCCTGCTCCGTGTTCTGGGGGATGGCTGGAGCGAGGTGTGTTGGTGTCACAGAATCGTGGAATGGTTTGGAGCAGGCAGGACCTTAAATCTCATCCCAGTCCATGGGCAGGGACACCTCCCGCTATCCCAGGGTGCTCCAACCTGGCCTGGGACACTCCCAGGGATGGGAATCCTCACCAAATTCCAGCAACCAGAGGGATCCCGGGACATCCAACTTCCCTGGGCACGCTGCCCCAGTGACAGCAGCACTGGGGACACTGGGGACAGCCCCTGCAGCTCACAGGGCCGTCACTGGCACTGGCTAACGCTGGATTTCCAGGCTCTGAGGTGTGGGAAGGGAAGGAATAACAGCCATGGATGTTTCAGGGCAGCTGAGTGGCAGCAGGGCGCACTCCCAGCCCCCCGGCTCTGTCAGGCTCGCTGATAAATGTTCCAAATCTGCTCCTTCCCATCCCAGCTCCTTGCTCTTCCTTGAGTTTTAAAGGTGAATTTTCATTTCGTGATAGGCACTGTTGGCCTTGTGCATTTTTGGGGGGAGGAATGCGCAGTTCGGTGCAGCTTCAACACCCAAAATAATCTATTTTCCATCCCTGATACGCAAGTGCAGCTCCTAAACAGTTGGATTTGGAGACTCTGCAGGAAGATCCGTAAATCCTGGCAAAGTGCTTTCACTGAGAGGCAAAAACCGCAGCCTATCTCCTGAAAACTTTAATATTAATTTATGTTAAATTATTTTGGGGATGCTTCATTAGCTGGCAGTGAGTTTGCAGCTCAAGATGCAGCAGAAGCTCCGTGCCGCGTGACTTCTGCTCAAAATACACCTGGATCTGGAGTTGCCTGGAGCCAGAATAAGAATGAGGGTGCTCGTTGTTATTCCAGCCAAATTGGGATATTAGAGGGAGTCATGCAAATCTCGGCCGCCACGGTTTCCCTCTGCAAAGGAAGTGTCATGAAAGAGATTTCCAATTTGGTGCAAGAAATTGGAAGCGGGGAGAAAAGACAGCGAGGCTGATCAGAGATGATGGGGATAAAAACCAGAGGATGTGGGAGAGGAGAGGAGCGTGGAGCAGAGAAATAACGTGGGAACACTAAGGAGGGATGAAGGAATGAAGTTTTGGAGCTAATAGTGATCCAGGGCAGGGAGCCCTTTGGAAATGGAATTGGAGGGAGCAGGAGGTAACAGGGAATTGTGTCTGGGGTTTATCTGGAGTCGAAATGCACGCGGAGAGAGGGATCAGCTGTGTGTCGGGACAAGGCGGGAATGGGAATGGGAATGGGAATGGGAATGGGAATGGGAATGGGAATGGGAATGGGAATGGGAATGGGGAGGGAAGGAGAGGGGACAATCCAGCAAATTCCCTCTGTGTCCCTGTGCCAGGGAGCCGAGGGCTGCTCCTGCTCGGCCGGATGTGGTCCCTCGAATTCAGAAGTTCCTGGAGCAGAGCGGGAGCTGTTTTGGATCCCTGTGTTTTTCATTTATTCCCTGTATTTTATTTTTTCCTTTCAGCTGGGATTGTCACAGAATCCTGGAATGGTTTGGGGTGGAAGGGACCTTAAAGGTCATCCAGTCCATGTGCAGGGACACCTTCCACTATCCCAGGTTGCTCCAAGCCCCATCCAGCCTGGCCTGGGACACTTCCAGGGATCCAGGGGAAGCCACAGCTTCTCTGGGAATTCCATCCCAGCCCCTCCCCACCCTCACACAGAACAATTCCTTCCTGATATTTAATCCGAGTCTCCCTTCCCTCATCCTAAAGCCCTTGATTTGAGGCTGGGGGAGCCGTCAGGATGGGTTTGTAGCAGAGAATTTGGGTTGGGGTGCCACAGTCTGGTGGGGGCTGCAGCTCCTTTCCCCACACCTAAATTCCGTGTTCTTTCTCCCGGCCCCTTTCCCAACACCCAGATTCCGTGTTCTTTCTCCCAGCCCCTTCCCCACACCCAAATTCCATGTTTTTTCTCCCAGCCCCCTTCCCCACACCCAAATTCACCCTTCGAGCCTCTTTCCCCGCACCCAAATTCACCCTTCCAGCCCCTTCCCTACACCCAAATTCCGTGTTTTTTTCTCCCAGCCCCTTTCCCAACACCCAAATTCCGTGTTCTTTCTCCCAGCCCCTTCCCCACATCCAAATTCACCCTTCCAGCCCCTTCCCCACACCTAAATTCCGTGTTCTTTCTCTCAGGCCCTTCCCAACACCCAAATTCCATGTTCTTTCTCCCAGCCCCCTTCCCCACACCCAAATTCACCCTTCCAGCCTCTTCCCCACACCCAATTCCATGTTCTTTCTCCCAGCCCCTTTCCCAACACCCAAATTCCATGTTCTTTCTCCCAGCCCCTTCCCCACACCCAAATTCACCCTCCCAGCCCTTCCCCACACCCAAATTCCGTGTTCTTTCTCCCAGCCCCTTTCCCACATCCAAATTCCATGTTCTTTCTCCCAGCCCCCTCCCCACACCCAAATTCACCCTTCCAGCCCTTCCCCACACCCAATTCCATGTTCTTTCTCCCAACCCCTTTCCCAACACCCAAATTCAGTGTTCTTTCTTCCAACCCCTTTCCCAACACCCAAATTCCGTGTTCTTTCTCTCATCCCTTTTCCCCACACCCAATTCCATGTTCTTTCTCCCAGCCCCTTTCCCCACGCCCAAATTCCATGTTCTTTCTCCCAACCCCTTTCCCCACACCCAAATTCAGTGTTCTTTCTCCCAACCCCTTTCCCCACACCCAAATTCAGTGTTCTTTCTCCCAGCCCCTTTCTCACATCCAAATTCCGTGTTCTTTCTCCCAGCCCCCTCCCCACACCCAAATTCACCCTTCCAGCCCTTTCCCACACCCAAATTCCGTGTTCTTTCTCCCAGCCCCTTCCCCACATCCAAATTCACCCTTCCTGCCCCTTCCCAACACCCAAATTCCGTGTTCTTTCTCCCAGCCCCCTTCCCCACACCCAAATTCACCCTCCCAGCCCCTTCCCCACACTCAAATTCACCCTCCCAGCCCTTCCCCACACCCAAACTCACCCTCCCAGCCCTTCCCCACACCCAGACTCTGTGTTCTCTCTTGCAGAGATCGACCAGGGCAGCTGCGGCGATCCCGGCATCCCGGCCTACGGCCGCAGAGACGGCTCCACCTTCCGCCACGGGGACACTCTGCACTTCGAGTGCCAGCCCGCCTTCGAGCTGAAGGGCCACAAAAGCATAACCTGCCAAAAGAGCAGCCAGTGGTCTGCTCAGAAACCTGTGTGTGTTTGTAAGTGAGCCAGCAGCTCCAGAGCAGCGCCCCGTGTCCTCGGAGGGGACCCCGTGGCGGTGGCACCTGCCCGGTGGCACCTTCAGCCAGCTCGGGGAGAGGTTTTGGCTCTCCCTGCTGTGCCCTGAGGGAAAATCCATCCATCCTGTCTGTGCCACGGCCAAATCCGTGATTTAAACCTGGCTTTCAGTTTTTTCCCCCATGATCTGACACTCTCCGGGCTCCCTGCTGCTGCCGGGCCTCAGTTTTGCGTTTGCCGCCTGAGGTGCCAGCAGGAGTTGGGATGTTCTGCTCTCCGTGGTGGCTCGGGGTCACATTTTGGGGTGTAAATGGGAGTTACTGCACAGTCCCCATGGGGTTTCAGTGCTCTCGGTGTCCTTTGGAGATGTGTCGGGCAATTTGCTTTATTGCCCTGACAGGACCTTCCTGCAGGGACAACGCTGGGTTCGGACACTGCCCAAACTCCCAGCAGGAGCTCAGTTTGCCCCAGTTGGTGGTAACCTCACTCTTCTTTTTATTTCCTCTCTTCTTTGTTGGCTCTGTTAAAATCTGGGCCTCGGAGCAGGGTCTGTGTCTGAAAAAAAACAGGAGAGGAAAATCCAGTTGAGGGAAGGGAGAATGGAGAGGGAGAAAGCAGAAATGCCGTTTTTAGAGGTGTTGATTCGCTGTGCAAGGTGCAAACTGGGTTAGGTTCCAGCGGAAATGTGATGAGGATGGAGCTGGGGAGGGGAAAATGGATCCTGCAGAGCCTGGAGGAGCTGGGAGAGAACTGGGGATCATGGAGAAGGGGGGAAATAATTTGAAGTCAGTTCCTTTCTTTCCAAACACTGGTTTAAGCTCTGAGAAATGCCTGGGGAAAGGAAGCAATTCCTCAGTGAGTCCTGCCTTTCCCAGCTGCCATCCCTCCCTTCCTGTTGGGTTTTTTCTCTGTGAGGAAACCAGCTGGAGGTGCTGCTGAGGGAATGGGAGTTTTCCCTGATTGTCTGGGAAGTGTTAGACTGGTTCTGCGCTGGCTTTTTCCTTTGGATTTCCCGGAATTTCAGGTGGCTTTGAACAACTCGGTGCTGTGGTTGAGGCTCGTGCTGAGAGTTCGGAGTGAGAGTAAAACTGTGGTGCCCAGGATGAAAGAACTGAGTCATAGTAGTAGAAAAAGGAGAGTTTTTGGTAAAATAGGATTATTTTTTGTAGGTAGATATTGATCAAATCAAGCCCCATCCATGCAAAGCACAACAGGAATCTTTCAGTTCCAATCATTCCGGTGTGGTCTGTTCTCTGTGGCTCTTGGGATATTTATGGATCAACAAGGCAGTGGGAAAAGTATCTCACAGCCCCCTCTGGACCTTCACTCCTGATTTATTGTGAACGGGAGCTGGAGCAGGAGAGGTCACAGGACCAAACGGGTCTGAAATCCGGGTGGGAAATGTTTGGAGCCCGTTAAATGCGAGGCGGGGAAATGCGGGAGCCTGGTCTGTGTGCTGCTGGTGGGATTGGGGGCACGGTCCAGTGCTTGGGGTGGTGGCCACGGGGGTGGGACAGGGGCAGCTGGAGGTGGAGCAGGGGTTTGGGAGCAGGGGTTGTGGAGAAGGGATTGGGGAGCAAGGTTTGGGAGCAGGAGTTGGGGAGCAGGGGTTTGAGGAGCTGAGATTTGGGAGCAGGAGATGGGGAACAGGGATTTGGGAACAGGGGTTTGGGAGCAGGAGGTGGGGAGAAGGGCTTGGGGAGGTGGGATTTGGGAGCTGGGATTTGGGGAGGTGGGATTTGGGAGCAGGAGTTGGGGAGCTGGGATTTGGGAGCAGGGATTGGGGAGCAGGGATTTGGGGAGCAGGGATTTGGGGAGCAGGGATTTGGGAGCAGGAGTTGGGGAACTGGGATTTGGGAGCAGGGGTTGGGGAGCAGGAGTTTGGGAGCAGGAGCTGTGGATCTGGGATTTGGGAGCAGGGGCTGGGGAGCAGGGATTGGGGAGCAGGGATTGGGGAGCAGGGATTTGGGAGCAGGAGTTGGGGAACAGGAGTTTGGGGAGCAGGGATTTGGGAGCAGGAGTTGCGGAGCTGGTATTTGGGGAGGTGGGATTTGGGAGCAGGGGTTTGGGGAGCAGGAGTTGGGGAGCAGGGATTTGGGAGCAGGAGTTGTGGTTCTGGGATTTGGGAGCAGGGGCTGGGGAACAGGAGTTTGGGGAGGTGGGATTTGGGAGCAGGGGTTTAGGGAGCAGGAGTTTGGGAGGAGGGATTGGGGAGCTGGGATTTGGGGAGCTGGGATTTGGGAGGAGGAGTTGCGGAACAGGGATTTGGGAGCAGGGATTGGGAAGCAGGGGTTGGGGAGCAGGGATTTGGGAGCAGGGGTTGTGGATCTGGGATTTGGGAGCAGGGGCTGGGGAGCAGGGATTTGGGAGCAGGAGTCTGTTCCTGTGGGATTTGGGTGTCTGAATGTTTGGTTCTGTGCTTTGTGTGCGGCTGGGGTTTTGTTCCTGCGCATTTTGGGTGTCTGGGTGTTTATTTCTGTACAATTTAGGTGTCTGGGTGTCTGTTCCTGTGGGATTTGGGTGTTTGGGTGTCTGTTCCTGCGCATTTTGGGTGTTAGGGTGTCTGTTCCTGCGCATTTTGGGTGTCTGGGTGTTTATTTCTGTTCAATTCAGGTGTCTCGGTGTCTGTTCCTGTCTCCTGTGCCTGTCTGGCTGTTTGTCCCTGCACAGCCTGGGTGTCTGGCTGTTTGTTTCTGTGCAATTCGGGTGTCTGGGTGGCTGTTGCTGTTAATTTGGATGTCTGAGTGTCTGTTCCCGTGCCCTGTGTGTGTGTGGGTGTTGATTTCTGTTCAGTGGCGGTGGCTGGGTGGCTGTTCCTGGGAGTGTCTGCCTGTAGGTGATGGCTGAACTTCTTCTCCCTGTTCTCCACCGTCCTGCACCCCTCGAATCAGCTCCGTAGTTCCGTTGTTGTCGTTAAAAATGGCATTTCCAGGGTTGGGGAACGTGGTGTGTGTCACAGGCAGGGGCAGCTCCGCACCCAGGACACCCCAGAACTCGATTTTGTCCAGAGTTTGTTCCCTTTTCTCAGCAAAACGGGCTCAGGAGGGGCCATTGGAGAAATACCCCTGAAGGAAAAACCCTTCACAGGAATTTTGTGCTCTGGTGCTGGGGACTCTGAGGGATGGAATATTCCAGCTGAAGCTCCCTGTGGCTCAGGAGATTATTCAGTTTATAAATGCCCAGTTTATAAATTGAGGAGATTATTCAGTTTATAAATGCCCGGTTTATAAACCGAGGAGATTATTCAGTTTATAAATGCCCAGTTTATAAATTGAGGAGATTATTCAGTTTATAAATGCCCAGTTTATAAATTATTCAGTTTATAAACCCAGTTTATAAATTGAGGAGATTATTCAGTTTATAAATTCAGCCCCGTAATTCCAGCTCTGGAGTTGCTCTCACTGTGCTGACACCGAGGATGGAGGATGTGGTGGGGGAGAGGGACATTCCAGGGCTGCCAAAACCTCCCAATCCAGGGTGGGAATCGCTGTTCAAACACCCTCGTGTGGAGTAGGGAAAAAACCCCTCATTATCTGATT